>NBIL01078307.1:0-16561 GCA_002752925.1 Viola pubescens var. scabriuscula | reverse complement strand
GGGTGGTAAAAATACTGAATTCTCAAAATATTTGAAATCAAAATAACGGTTTGACCGCAAGCAAACAA
Source organism: Viola pubescens var. scabriuscula (assembly GCA_002752925.1). Classification (NCBI taxonomy): domain Eukaryota; kingdom Viridiplantae; phylum Streptophyta; class Magnoliopsida; order Malpighiales; family Violaceae; genus Viola; species Viola pubescens. The sequence goes on along the minus strand of NBIL01078307.1, from coordinate 16,493 downwards.
AGAGGGCAATTCTGCAATAAATTGAGGAAACCGCGGGTAAATTACCGGGTGGTAACAGAAAAATAATAATATTTTAAAAGACGCGTAAATCTCTGAGAATCCAGCTATGCGGAAACGTAGCTTCGAATCGTCAAAGAAATATTTAAAAAGAAAAGAAAAGAAAAAGACTCCTACTCATAGTGTCATACTGTCGTACTCTCTCTCTCTCTCTCCCCCTCTCCTCTTTCCTTTCGCTCTTCTTATCTCTCAGCTCACGCACTGTAAAAACTAAACTCCTGAATTAAAAATAATAATTAAACAAAAGAGAAGACAAACCAACGCAGACGCAGCACAGCACACTGAAAAAAAAAAGTGACAAACAGAGAAAGAAAAGTGGACCTTCTTCTCTCTTCAGTTGATTCACTACGATTCTGTCAACGAAACGGTGCTTTCTCGCTGCGTTTTGAGTATCAGGATTCCTCTGCCTTTCTCCCGGTAAGTGAGCTGCGAGCTGTCACCATTCATTTTCTCGACTGTTTCTTGGTTTTCAGTTTGCGTCTGTGATTTTTGATTCTGAGTGTGGAAATGTGACTACTTGAGCTGAAACGACACAGATCGCTTTGCGTTTTACTGCTCGCCAGCTTTTGCTTCCCCCGCTCTGTTCGGAATTTAAGTTCGGTTGTGTGGTCGGAGTTCAGTTGCGTCGAGCGTCGGAGTTAGAATGGCTGTGATCTGCTGATCATTTCGGCCTTAGACTTGCATGTTTTCCTAAACTAGGAGTTTGATTTTCTTTTTAATTAATGCAATGGTGAAGACTTTTTGTGATGACAGTGCATGATTTTTTTTTTGATGAGTTGGTTGTATTGGATTATACTTTCTGCTGTGGAAAAATGAAAATAAAATAAAATTCCACAGAAATGGACTGAACACTCTGTTTCACTCCGCTGCAGAATGCAATTTTTTTTATATAAAAAACGTTAGTATTTCTGTTTTGTGTACTTTTGGAAAATTAAGATTTCCAGTGAAAGAATGTGCTTGAATGAGCTTAAATATGCCTCCTATAATCTGTAGATTGTGTCATTACTTCTAAGTAGTTCCTTCTGTGAAGATACTAGTTTATTTGCCATGCTAAGTTCATCTGCGTCCTTCCTATGACTAACATTTGATACTGCACTTCAGTTGCTAAGTGAAAGATACTTTCTAGACTCTGTTCTCTCGGTCTGTTATGCATATTATTATAATTTTATCTTTAGTTTCCGTATTTTGAATGTTGATTGTAGCTGTATACTTTTATTTGCAGGTAAAGTGTCGGAGCTAAACCATTTGTATCTCTGAACCTATCACATCAAATTACTGTATTGCAAGAAGACGTGACAATCATGAACAAGCTGATACTGAGGCTTTGGTACTTAAGATTTATGTGCTGGCAATAGAAGTTCTGGTTGGTTTGTGTGGGTGGCCATGTGTCCTTTGCGCCTGAGAAACTACCTTTATTGGTGCATTCTGTTTGGGCATTTTTATGCATCTACCCTTTCTTTTAATTTTGGGCAGGATGAGAGTAGGGGCATATGGTCAGGAAAGTGGATGCACAACTCTGGATCAGTTCTTAACAATGATTCTAGAATTGGCATCTCTCGTTTTTCTAAAAGATCAGAACTTGCTTCCCCAGTAAATGATTCCATGTCTTGTGAGGACCTAGAAGGAGTTGGGTCATTTAATACCACCTGCTTGCTAAACTCAAATTTATACTTGAATTCTGATCTTTATATATATGGAACTGGAAACTTAGAGATACTTCCCCATGTTTCTATTGTGTGTCTTATAGAAGGCTGCATGATTACTTTTAATATGACTGGCAATGTCAATATTGGTTCATATGCACGAATAGGTGCTGGTTCAGTTGTTTTTTTTGCTGCCAATTTGACAATGGAACATGACGCTTCAATAAACGCCACAGCCTTAGGTGGAAACCCACCACCTCAAACTAGCGGTACGCCAGTTGCACTTGATGGAGGTGGTGGTGGTCATGGTGGCCGGGGTGCTTCTTGTGTGAAAAAGAATGACACAGATAATTGGGGTGGTGATGTCTATGCATGGGCAACTTTGGCTGAGCCATGGAGCTATGGAAGTAAGGGTGGTGAGACGTCTTCTGTAAATAGATTTGGAGGGAATGGTGGAGGGTGTATCAAGCTGCAAGTGAGAGAGATATTATACATGAATGGATCTGTCACTGCAAAAGGTGGGAATGGGGGACTGAATGGGGGAGGTGGTTCTGGTGGAAGCATCTTTATACACGCTGTGAAGTTGTGAGTATACACCGCCTGCACCATCTAATTCTATTTTACTTTTTTTTGGCTGTTTGCAGTTTAAATCACTCTATGTATTAGTTGCTACATTGAACAACTAATATCCCTAATCAAGTCCCTCTTCATAGATCCACATAGAGGCTAAAATAAATTTCTGAGTAGGTGATGGTTATCCCACTATGAGCGCTTTAATGCTTAAGTTAGTTTGCCTAGAGAGATAAGTGTATAGAGATAAGATACAGATGCCGTGAATAGGTACTTGTGGCATATGCATCTTAAGCAAATACAGCTATTCCTCGTGGTGTCTACTCCTTCTGCTGGAAGTAGTTGGTGCCTAATTGGAACATTTTGGTCTTTTTTAGCACAGGCTCTAGAAGATTCTTTGGGTTCCTTAGACTACACGGTATGCAAGTTGGGCTGTTGGAGTGCTAACGAACCCATCGGCCTCAGCCTTTGGCACCTGTACCATTTGGTGTGTAGTTGATAAGCTATCTATTTAAGCATCAAAAGGGTTCTGTAAGTAGAGAAAAGTGGGTCTTTTGCTTCTTTATTGGTCTCACATGCACTTCTTGTAGTAGAAGGTTAGAAGGATAGGTCCTTATGGGGAAAATATTAGACTTCCGTTCATGTTACTTCTGATGAAGCTTTTTATCTCTGGTTCACTTGCATTTCTCCTAGCGTTTTCAAGCAGTTAATCTCTTATATTCCTTAATAAAATTGCAGAACCTGAATTGTAAATTATCATTTGCCAGACGTTTCTTTATTTTGGCAGTAGAAGAGTAGATGCTTTACATTCTACATATTATAGTTAGTTGCTTATGAATAAAAATTAAAATTCTCATCTAGATCTATTTGCTGCTCAGGAAAGGAAATGGTACTATTAGTGCAGCAGGTGGTATTGGATGGGGAGGAGGTGGGGGTGGAAGGATTTCTCTGGATTGTTACAGCATACAGGAAGATATAAAAGTTACCGTGCATGGTTTGTACTGATTACACACTATATCTGCTCAACATTTAATCAACTGCTAATTATTGGATTGTTATATAAGTGTCTTAAATCTTAACCTGCCTCATAAACCCTACTGGTACATGTTGAATTTCTGATAGCTGGGTTAACTCATTTGGTAATGGAACATTAAGCTGAACTTGCCTGCATATTTTAATGGTTTCTTGGTTCTTTCAATCCTAGCTCTCAGTTTTCTCTTGATGTCATATATGTTAGCCATAGGGTGCTATTTGGAGCTTGATTTAATTCATCATGGTTGATGTTTCTTCTTGATGTGAAACAAAAGCAGTTACCAACCGACAGTATAAACACCAACGTAGTGGAACCTGCATAAAAGCTTCTACGAACTGTGGCTACTGAACAATTAAAAAATCTACAGTTTACATTGACCAGATAAAAATATGGATATAGCTATCAAATTGATTATAAAACTAGGAAAACAGGGATGGAGATTGCCCCTGACAACTGATTGTATGCTGATTCAATAGGAAATATGTTAATTTATTTTTCTGCAGAGTTCTTGCACAATGACAGGACTTTTCATGGGTTTGTTTTGAACTAATCTTATGAATTATGGCCGTAGGTGGCTTCAGTATTGGTTGCCCTTCGAATGCTGGAGCAGCTGGTACATACTTTAACGCTGATTTACTGAGTTTAAGAGTTGGCAATGACAACGTCACAACAGAAACAGAGACCCCTTTGCTTGTTTTTCCTACCAGCCCTCTATGGTCAAATGTGTACGTGGAGAATAATGCAAAAGTTTTGGTTCCATTGCTTTGGAGCAGAGTTCAGGTTAGGTCTTTTTTGCCTCCAAACCAAATTATTATTTTCTTGTCCATTCTATGAGAATGTGCTTTTCTTTTCTTTCTGATATCTGAAAATTATTGTTTTCTGAAGCTTATTTTTCAATGTGCATTTGTAACCTCTCAGTTGGAGATTTTTTACTGGATCTAATGCTAACATATACTGGTTTTTTTCTTGCTATAAATTCCTCTTGCTCACCATTGACTACTCTTCTTGAACAAACAACATGACAATGCGTTACTAATTGTTAATAACACTTCTAACTTTCCTAGTGGACTTAGAAACTGCTGTACTTGTTATGCAATGCCTTACTAATTGCTCATAATACTCCTGACTTGTCCAGTGGACTTAGAAACGTGTGCTTGTCAATGTTGCTTCTCTCACCTTGACATACACTCCATCCAACATTGTTATCTATTTTAGTCTTGGTTAGATGTGAGGATGGTCTATAATGGTAGTGGTTGATCTTGTTTGTTTTCCTTCACCATATTCTTGGAATATATAGCTACCATGAATCCTTCTTTGGAATGTTGTAAAGCTTGTCCATAAATAGTATAGTAGTAGTTCCTGCTTGATATGGGATTAATTGGACCATATTGTGATTTTTGGAGCTTGATTACTGAATATAAGGTGGTGGTATATTCACTTCTTGCCAGTTCCATATTCTCTTCACTCGAGATACTTGTTGGACATCAACTTGCATAACTTAAATGCAAAAAAAATTTGGTAGTGCAGCTATAAGATTTATGGCCATTTTCTTTGCCATGATTTCCATGGATGCAATTTTTTTTATTTTAATTACTTTTAAAATTATTCTACTGTGTATTCCACAGTTTTCATTGTTGTAGCCTTGACATCTCGTGTCTTTCTGTTTTTGGTAATTTTGCTTTCCTCTTTATAAAACTGTATATTTCTTGTTTGCATAATCAATTCCTCATTGGAAGCATGACACACTAATTTCATGGTAGCTCTTTGGTTGTGAAGGTTAGAGGCCAAATTAGTGTATACCGTGGAGGCAGCATTGTCTTTGGGTTGTCAGAGTTCCCAGTTTCAGAATTTGAGCTTGTGGCAGAAGAACTATTGATGAGTGATTCCATCATAAAGGCATGCCTGTTTTTTTTTTAGAATTGGCCCTCCTTTAGTTTTTCGCTTTAAGCAGATGTGATTTATTTGGTCTAACTATTATCATGACCATTTATAGATTTTTTAAATATGATACTTTCTGGCATGAAGCACTTATAGAATGGGACTGTTATGGGCACAAATCCAAATTAATTACATTGAAATTAACCATGCATGCTCCCTAACCCAATCGCAACATGCATATGGATGTGAAGTCACTGGTATCATATGAGCACAAAAAGCTCTGCCTCAAAATCAGGTGCTGTAAATGCTGCAGCTGCATGATTAAGTTTTGTTAATCCTTCTTGCTAGGGGTAAGGTGCATGCGTCCCTTTAATTAATGAATGATGATACTAATGAGAGATATGTTTGCATTTCCATGAATGTTGGAGATTTAGGGTATCAGTAAGAATTTGTCACGAAAAAAGTTTGTATTCCATTAAAAAGGGGGAAATTTTATTTTGACGGAGAAGCGATGGATGGACATCCCCAAATACTAATACCATGTACTTGAGACTTTCTTTATTCACATATTCCCTAGAGACTCCTTGTAAAATAACATAATTAGCCCAATAAACTGCTGTTGCATAGAGATTTCTTGTTAAGTAATGACTTTTAAAATTACTTCAGATCACTTTTCCCTACCATGATAGTGTAGATCTTTAGTAATATATGTTTTGCTATGTTTTTGGATATGCTTTGGGGCATTGTACAAATTATTTTCTTTGTTGGGCTAAAGTATCTATCTTCCAAATTGAAGGTTTTTGGTGCACTTAGAGTTTCTGTCAAAATGCTACTCATGTGGAACTCATCAATTGAGGTTGATGGAGGTGGAAATACTGTTGTCACTTCCTCTTTATTCGAAGTCAGGAATCTTATTGTTCTGACGGTATGAGTTTCTACTTCATCATCGTAACTTATGACTCTGCCTTTAGATGCATGCTGTGTGTATGTTGAATATTTATATTCTTGTCTTTTCAGGCGAAGTCTGTCATCAGTTCAAATGCAAACTTAGGGGTTTATGGTCAGGGGCTCTTCCAGTTGACTGGTACTGGTGACGCAATCAAAGGCCAGCGACTATCTCTCTCTCTGTTTTATAACATTACTGTAAGCAATGAGTAAATAAATATTTATCACTTCTTTCTTCACTAGTCTAGTGATTGCTTGCCCATATGCTTGTAACCTTTGTGTGTTCCAAGAGGGTTGTTTTTTTCTGTGAGCAAAACATGAGGTAAATTATAGTTTGATGGTCGAACTGAAAAGTCAAAATACAACTGTATAATGTGAAGGCACAGAAGGAGTTATCATTCTCACCTTAACTCTGTTTTCACCTTGCTTCAACAATAAATGTTAGCTGAAAGGCCATGCCAATCTTTTTTTTTTCCTATTTCTAATGGTGGGTGGAATGAACGAAAAGAAATGGGCTAGGGTGGCATTTCTGACAATAGAAAAGAACAATTTAAACATTACAAAGATTTTTCATTTGCTATTAGTACTAAGTTTGTTATTGTTTGTGGCATCAATCCAAAATTTCATTTAACCTGACTTTTCTTATCAATATAGTATCAATCCATGACTGCTGAAGCAGATAGCAGCCTTTTGTTATTTGTGGTTACTTCACCATAGCAGTTACAATTCTTGCATGTCACAGGTTGGAACAGGTTCGTTGCTACAAGCTCCGTTGGATGATGATGCTAGCAGAAGTTTGTGAGTATGAACTTCTACTGTTGTCAGTCAACATGGTTAACTTATCACATCATTTTCTTTAATTTTGGTTCTGTATTTTAGGGTTACCCAACCACTATGTGACAGCCAGATATGCCCAGTAGACTTGATAACTCCTCCAGATGATTGCCATGTTAACTATACACTATCCTTTTCACTTCAAGTAAGACTTTCATTCAAAGTATAATTGTTCCTAGTGTTATGTTGTGATCAAGTATACAATTTTTCAGTCAAGATTTTCTCTTTGTGCCTTGTTGCTGATGAGTTCTCTTCTTTTCAACCTACAGTTTACATTTTTGTCTCTTCTTAATTACCTCATCTTTAAAACATTTATACTTCACTTGATATCTGGTAGATCTGTCGCGTTGAGGACCTTCTCGTGAATGGCATTATTAGGGGGAGTATAATCCACATCCACAGGGCAAGAACTATCATTATTAACAGTGATGGACTGGTTACTGCATCAGCTTTAGGTAGCACAATACTTCCCACATTACAGCATTTATTTGGTTGTGTCCTATTACCTGCTTCTTTTTGTAGTTTTTATGCCTTTGTGCTAGTTTAACTTGGAGCTCTCAGTAAATATCTGTTGCTCTATGTTCGTGATTGTAGTGCGACCCTCTTTCTTTCAGGTTGCAGTGAAGGTACTGGAAAAGGAAACTACTCTCATGGAGCTGGTAGTGGTGCTGGGCATGGGGGACGTGGGGGCTCAGGATTTTTCAACGGAATTGTGAGTAATGGTGGGAATGATTATGGTGATGCAAGTCTTCCTTGTGAGTTGGGCAGTGGAACTGGCGGTCCAAATCAGTCATATGGAAATGTGATTGGTGGGGGAATGATCGGTAATTTCATTTCCTTTCTGGAAACACACAAGTTTTCCTTTTTCCTCGATCATAATTTAAGTGGTGTAATTTAATTTATTTAGTTTTATTATATTGGAAGGAACATAGAATTACATATTTATGTACAAGTTATTATAATTTTGGCTTTAACTATTAGGTGAGCTAATGGGCTTCTTATTTAACATGGTAACAGAGCTCAGAAAAAAAAAACATGGTCTTGGGTTACTCTGAATGTTAAAGGGCATGCCAAACTATTGGCTTAGGGTTTTAGGTGGAATGTGGTTTCTCTGTACACAAACAATGCCTTGTTTCATGCACTGAATTTTCTTTTATTCATGTAGAAAAATAATAATGCAGTATTTAGCGAGTTTTTTGTATCTCATGAAATGATTTGCTGCTTAACTTTATTTACAGATTATACTTACCTGTTTCTTTCTTATTTTCTAGTGATCGGATCCCTTCCGTGGCCACTGTTTAGGCTTGAACTTTATGGATCTTTGAGGGCTAATGGCCAAAGCTTTGAAAAAGCATCAATAAATAATAAGGGCTCTTTGATTGGTGGAGTTGGTGGAGGTTCTGGAGGGACGATTCTTCTTTTCCTTCAACAGCTTATGGTTGCAGAGAACTCGAGTTTATCTGTTAGAGGGGGCAATGGTGGTCTTCGCGGCGGTGGTGGTGGTGGGGGTGGAAGAGCTCATTTTCATTGGTCTAATATAGGCATCGGAAAGGAATATGTTCCAATTGCAAGTATAAGAGGTTCCATTAATAACAGGTAGGGTTTGGGTTTTTGTTTTCATCTAATATTTTATGGTAAATGATATATATTTAGAAGGGCTGATGAAGAAAGAGCTTCACCTCATTGGCTGAGTTGCACCCATCTACAGGCGAAACTTCTGTCTGGCCTATAAATGCATCTAAGAAGCGACAAATTTTAGTTGCTTCCTTAAGATCATGAGCACGCTTTCATATGATATTAAGGAACCTTTAGTCAGGCCCTTCCGTGATTAGGGAAAAGGCTGGAAATAGCTTTTAAGCAATTATAGAACATATGATTTATATTTTCTGATGAAGAAGTGCTCTTTCTTTGTGCTGCATTTAATGCCTTAAAGAGTTCTCATACAAAGTTTTCTTCACGATGTCTAACAGGGGAGGTGCTGGTATTAATGGTGGTGTATATGGGGGGTTCGGCACTGTTACTGGAAAAGAATGTCCAGAAGGTCTCTATGGTACATTTTGCAAGGTAATCACTTCATTTTAAATGGGGCTTCATATGGGTATATTTGTCAGTCACGTAATTCATTATTTTAGTTAGTCAAATGAAGGGAATGGGTTAACATTTCACTCTTTGCTCTTGGGTCATTAATGATTTTTTTGTAAGCAAAAAAATGTTGTACGTTGTGAAATTTGAACTGTTATTCAGTATTGTATCAGGCAGGTACTTTTTTTATGAGACTTACTGTGTTCTACTAATATATTTACAGGAATGTCCTGTTGGCACTTTCAAAGACGCTGTTGGCTCTGATAAAAGTCTTTGCAATCCTTGCTCTCTTGAACAACTCCCCAACCGTGCAAATTTCATCTATGTGCGAGGTATTTTTTGACAAGTGAACTGCTTTCATTCAGTAATTCTCCCACCCCCCCCCTTCCAACTCTCCCTCCACATCCTTTAACTTATGAAATTTGGCATGAATTTCCTGCAGGAGGGGTTACCGAGAAAAAATGTCCCTATAAATGCCTATCTGATAAGTACAGGATGCCAAATTGCTACACACCTCTTGAGGAGCTGGTGTATACGTTTGGAGGGCCTTGGCCATTTTCCCTGATTCTATCTTTTCTTTTGGTGGTCTTGGCACTATTATTAAATGCATTACGAGGCAAATTGGTTGGGTCTGTTCCTCATGGTGCAAGTTCAATTGAGCATCAGAGCAAACACCATTTTCCACATCTTCTTTCCCTATCAGAGGTATATCCCATTGTTTTAACATACTCGCTCTCAGTTATGGAAAGTTAATAAATGTAGCGTGCACTTGCATCACAAATTGATAATTTTTCTGAACCTAGGTGCGGGGAACTCGTGCGGAAGAAACTCAGAGCCATGTATATAGAATGTACTTTATGGGCCCCAATACTTTCAGGGAACCCTGGCATCTTCCTTATTCTCCTCCCAATTCAATTATTGAGATTGTGTAAGTACATTATTATCTGGATCGAGTATTGATACTCAGCTGACAGGTGTTAACTATAACTCTTTTCAGATACCCTTTTTCTATTATTTCTTTTCCCTAATGTCAGTGCTCCCAACACTTGATCCTGCTGGACATTCAGTCAATGCCTTGGTTCGACTGTCTGAACCTTGTGCAATCCTGTTTTTTGATGTTTTTTTATCCCTCGGATTTCTCCCGGATTTCTGTGCACATATTGGACAGCATAGTATTAACAGTACGGTCTCCTTGTCCTGGAAGTTCAGGCAATGTCTTGGATGTGAACTATCTGAACCTTGTGTTATTCTGTCTTTGCGAAGTCTTCCCGTCATTCCTGTGCGCATATTGAAGCCCGTAGCGTTGATAGACAACTAATTCTATTTGTACCCCCTTGTGTCTGTTAAATTTTATTTATATCCCTTTGCTATGCAGGTACGAAGATGCGTTTAACAGATTTATAGATGACATTAACTCTGTTGCTGCATATGACTGGTGGGAAGGGTCTGTTCACAGTATTCTTTCAGTGCTTGCCTATCCTTGTGCCTGGTCATGGAAACAGTGGCGGCGCAGGAATAAAATTCATCGCCTTCAGGAATATGTCAAGTCTGAATATGACCACTCATGTCTTCGCTCTTGCCGTTCACGGGCCCTATACAAAGGGATGAAGGTCTGTCAATGGATCTTAATTTTCTCCTTGTCTACAATATGCACTTGTTACGCTTTCCCTTTTAGTTTCGGAGATTTGTGTTGCTGCAGGTTTGGCTCAGATTTCTAAATTAGGATGTTAAAGGGGTTGTTTGTGTTTCTTTCTGCAGTATCCTTTTAGGGATTTACCACTTCCTATTTACTGAGTGGCAATTCATGCAGGTTGGAGCAACTCCTGACTTGGTGGTTGCATATGTAGATTTCTTTCTTGGTGGCGATGAAAAACGTGTGGATATTGTATCGATAATACAAAAGCGGTTCCCAATGTGTATAATTTTTGGTGGGGATGGGAGCTATATGACACCTTATAATCTACACAGTGACACATTATTGACCAACCTTCTTGGACAGGTTTGGATAATCCACATTTTTTGTAGAAATTCTCTAATACTCATTTGACATGCAAATATTTATATATTTTTTGTTTCAGCATGTCCCCCCTACTGTCTGGAATCGCTTTGTGGCTGGTTTAAATGGCCAACTGAGAACTGTGAGGCATGGATCCATCCGCTCTGCACTACTACCTGTTATTGATTGGATTAGCAGCCATGGGAATTCGCAGCTTGAATTCCATGGTGCTAGGATAGAGCTGGGATGGTTCCAAGCTACTGCTTCTGGATATTATCAGTTGGGTATCTTGGTATTGGTCGGTGAATATTCTGTTCACAGCATAGATCAGACTACTTTATATGACAGTAGCAACGGCGAATTCCAAGGGTAATTCTGAGTATCTTTTATGTGATTAAACTAGAGCTTATTATGAGACGAGTATAATGCGTCAGATTGCCCCTTTCTGAGTTGAGTTTATGTTTTGAGATTGGATTTTTTTGGTTTATAAAAAGTTAATTGATTACTTCTAGAATATAATATAATAAATGTTGATTGCTAATTGCATGACGAAGCATGGGGCATAGTGGCCTGAGTTTCTTTTTCAACCTGTTAATTGTTGGGCAAGCATGGATAATAATTGTATTAATCACTCTTGAATGTGTTTTTGTGATGGATCACAATGGTTGTCTTTCTGTGTCAACATAGAATATTATCTGCTTGATTCTCTGGTTGTCGCCTCATTCTAGCAAAAAAAAATTGTCTACTAGCAGAAAGCTGAAGCAGGTGCAAGAAGATCAGCCATTCACGAGTCAAGCTTTATCACGCAAAAAGATAACAGGAGGAGTTAATGGAGGCCTTATAAATTATGCTACCTTGAAATCTTTGGAATTTAGACGGGATTTTCTGTTTCCCATTTCACTCTTACTACACAATACAAGACCAGTTGGTCGTCAGGTACCATATGTTTATATATTTAATTATTTGTTATTATTTCTGTTCCATGGGTTTCTGTGTGGGTTTGTCTATGAAATGCATGTTGGCGTATGACAAATAGGTTGTTGGACGTAGTTTATGTAAAGTTTGAATATAATGACCTCAATAAAATGAAAGACCAGTCCTTATGTTAATGCATGTCTCAGACAGATATGTATGTCTATATATTTAAATGCTTAACATGTAATGTTTTCTTCTCTGTATTTCAGGACACTCTTCAGCTTTTCATTACTACAATGCTTTTGGCAGATCTTTCTGTCACGCTTCTAACATTTCTTCAGTTCTATTGGATTTCTCTTGGTTTCTTCCTGGCTGTCCTGCTTGTACTTCCTTTAGCCTTGCTTTCTCCATTCCCAGCTGGCTTGAACACATTATTTAGCAGGGAACCCAGACGAGCCTCTCTTGCTCGTATATATGCATTGTGGAATGCTACATCTCTTTCCAATATTGTAAGTCGTATTAACTATGCAGTATTTTTGGCCCAAATATGAGTAGTGATAACCTTTAAAAGGTGTCAGTGGCATCATTCAATAGAATCTCGCCATAGTAAAATAGCGAAGGAAAAAGATAATATAGCAAGTCCAAAGACTTGAGAGTATTAGCGGGTTCTCTTACTTTTTTGTCGAAATGATCTGAGGGTTGAAGAATGTAGATTTGGTAAGCAACCTAATAGTGAGAAATTTATAAAAAATAGAATGGTAAGCAGTCTATTTTGTTGTCTTATGCCTGGTCTTAGATGTTAGATAAATTAAGAATTCAAGAATGGTATAAACTTTTATTTTACCTTTTTACTGCAGCAAACCCTAGTTTCTTGGTGTAGATAAATTTTTAGCCCTTTTTCTCTTTTGCTGGAAATCACAGGGGTCAGTGTTGTAGGCATTTCTAAATTTTTATCCTATTCTATGTTTTTCTCTTTTTTTCTTCTGTCAAATGTAGCTTTTCCATAGCAACAGGGAGCTTCAGGAACAGTTGGTATTTCTTCCGTGTATCTGTATTCCATACACACTTCATGATTACATATTGTTTTGCAGGCTGTGGCTTTCATCTGTGGTGCCTTCCATTATGGATTTTCTTCTTTCCAACCAACTGGCAAGGACAGTGCTTGGAACATAAGAAAGTGAGATTTTGTAGATCCATTTTTTCATGCGCAATTGATTGAACTGTTTTTGCTAGCAGGAGAAGAAATCACATCTGTCAGTTGCTAATCATTTATTCATTTGCTTGTCTTTCTCCTGTGTTTGGATGACTAAAACTGAGAATTTTTTGCTAACATGCCTTCTTGTATTTAAAATTATCATTTATCCTCCTAGGTAGCTTGACCTGACCTACTCAAATTAAATGAATTCAGGCTCATCTTAGTCTCACTTTGCAAAGTATCTCGTGGTTTCTTCCTGCTAGTTGTGTTATTTTAGTTCTTGCTTTTCTGTTTCTGTAATTTTTCTGCATTTCCTAAAAAGAAATCTAAAAGGTTTTTGAAATGTTTATGCTGCTAGGGATGATGACAAATGGTGGTTGTTGCCAACAATCCTCTTGCTATTCAAGTCGATTCAAGCCCGTTTCGTAGATTGGCACATCGCTAATTTAGAAGTCCAAGATTTTTCTTTGTTCTGTCCGGATCCGGATGCTTTCTGGGCTCATGAACCCAGCTCTTGATGAGAAGGCAACCAATTTGCATTGGATTTGTGAATACTTAGCTCCTTTGGTTGTGGACAGAACCTAAGGAAGAGGCTTCATTGCGCGTGTCATCCCCGATGCAGCTGCTCTTGACTGTAAATTTGTTCAAAATTATGTAAAGCTTTTAGTATAAGTGTGCAGGTTTTATCTGCTTTGTAAGTAATGATGGAACAAGAACCTATCTGGAAGAGAAAAAAGTTATTTTGAGGGCTATAGATGTAATATATAACAGGCTATTCTTTTAGGCGATTGTGCGATAGGGAATTACAGTCAAGTGATGATTTTTTTAGTAGAAAAAAAGGCATCTGATGCTCACTCGCTCTTTTTCCTTATGTTTCAACTGTCTAGTACCCTTGGTTAGACTTCAACACTGCATTTCCTACATGTAATGTAACAAATCAAAATGGCTATTTTTTTTATTGTTATTGAATCACATTCCTTGCAGTAAAAATGTTTGATCCTTTTACAGAAGGTGAGACGGGACATTCTAAAAAGAAATATGAATCTCTAAAATTACTATAAAAAATTGGTGAGTAAAATTCAAAAAGAAAAGAGACTGAACAAACAATTTTAGCACTCTTTACGGAAAATAAATACATAGTAATAATTTTACACTCCAATCAGGAAAAAAAAGGTTTACTCCAGCGCAAAAAAAAAAAAAAATACTGGTAAAAGGGGAAACGAGATAACAAACCTAACATCTAGCGAGAAACAGTAGTCAGTATCCTCCGATTCACACACCTCCATCTCCATTGCCATTTCGTCCAACAACAACAACCAACAGAGATGCTGCGCCAAGCGTCACGCCTTATCGGCCGATCCCTTGCTAACGGGCACCATCAGCAACCGACGTCGAAGATGATGACGGTTACGATGATGGGTAATCGCGGTATGGCAACGGATGTGCCAGCCACAGCCACCGGGGAATCAGAGTTCGTAGAAAAATGGAAAAAATTGGTACCAAACACTGAGCCACCAAAGACTCCATCATCTTATATGAAGCCGCGCCCTGCTACTCCCTCTGCAATCCCATCCAAGATCACAGTCAACTTCGTTCTTCCCTATGCATCTGAGCTCTCCACCAAGGAGGTTTGTCCTTTCCTTCTCCGCATTTTATTTCTTGTTTGGTATTTTTGAGGTTTTTTCATCTGGGTTTTGCTGGGATTCGATGATTACAGGGTTTGATTGAGGACAATAACTTTTTTTGCTTAAAGAGATAAACTTGTTTCGATTGGTGTTTTTTCATTCCACTTTGTGGTGATTAGATGTTCTGCTGTCTAATTTCAGCTTAAATTGATTATGCTGTAAGAAATAAGACTTATGTTTAAATTGGCATTCTGCTTGCTGCCTCATACCTGGATTTCTTGTCAAAAGTTTCATTTAAATTCAGTTCTTAATCCAATATCCTAGAGTGGTCTTTGCATATTTTACTTAAAATTCAATTATCCCATTTTTCCAATTTTTGGAACTAGGTAGAGGATTGCTGGAGAGGTTTGTGTAAGTAACATAGATAGTATGATTGATCTGTTTAAATGTTTGGTTTATAGTTTTCCAGTGAAGTGAAGTGAATGCAAGTATAAGGTATTCCCTGGGAAGGAACACCGATAGCAATATGGTAATTAGTAGGTCTATAAAAAGACAGAATATAACAGTGAGAACGGAAGTATTCCTTGAGTGAGATGTGTAAGGGAAGAACGTACTTACATGGAGAACATCACACACTACCATTTTGTGCATAATGTGGTGAATAATTAGCACTACTCGTTACCTAATTTTGTTTTTTCGAACTTTCTAAGAAACTCAAGAGAATTGCACCCTTCTTCTTCTTGTTGGACCTTTCTCTGATCCACAATTAACCTTAGGCCCTGCTCATATCGCTATAGCCTGACCCTTGCCATTGATATGTGCGACATTGGAATGATTATTTCTTTGTTCTGGAAAAATCAAACAAAAGGTAGAAGGGGATTAGTGTGACTATTGATGAGAATGATGTTTGTGAACACGATTGTGAGTTTGTGTCTGCAACTAAATGACAATTACATTTGTTGCATAGAAAAACCTGATGGGTGTAGTGCTTGGTTTACATGGCCAATGAGATTATAGGATAACTAAGTAATTAAAGGTTGATTATCTGTCGTGTCTGTCTTATTCAGTTAAGCACCGTGCGATACTTGTGAATCTTGATCTGAGCCTTACTGTGGTAAATAGTGAAATGGACTTTGTGAATGGTTACTGAGCTACTGCTACTGCCACCATGGTTCTCTTGTGCTTGTGCAAGGGGATGCTACAAAATTCATGATGTATGAAATTTCACACTAGATTTAAGTGGCAGAACTCTAAAATGATAGCACTTGCTTTATCATCATCCAGGGTTGTTCAGAGTTGTTGGGGCTGATAGATTCTATCAATCATGTTCATTATACTTCTTTTATTGTCTCAGGTTGACATGATCATTGTCCCAGCAACAACAGGACAAATGGGTGTCTTGCCAGGGCATGTGCCTACAATCGCAGAGTTGAGACCTGGACTCTTAACAGTGCATGAAGAAAATGATGTGAAGAAATATTTTGTAAGCAGTGGGTTTGCTTTTGTCCATGCAAATTCTGTTGCTGACATAGTTGCCGTTGAGGCTGTGCCAATTGACCGCATAGACCCTAACCTAGTTCAAAAGGGGCTTGCGGAGTACACTCAGAAAGTAAGCTCAGCCACCACTGAGTTGGAGAAGGCGGAGGCCCAGATCGGTGTTGATGTTCACAGTGCCCTCAATTCCGCTCTCACGGGCTAACTATCTTCAGTATGAAGCCAA
>NBIL01078244.1:11480-65476 GCA_002752925.1 Viola pubescens var. scabriuscula | reverse complement strand
CCCCCAAACTGCCAGAATATCTCTCCAAATTGGCGACAACACACCCTGAAACGGTCTCCACAAACGACCAACACTAGAACACTGATATACAATGACCTGCTAGGTATGTTAATCATTTCTTCACTTTTGACCTCATTTCCATGTGTTAGTAGAACCTACTTTTTCAACTTATGTCGCAATGTTGCCACCCCTTAACTTCCTTCTGCCTGTTCCATTTTATTTACTCTTGGCAGCATTAAAGTTGGACCATACTAGAGTTATCGACACCTCATTTATCTTCAAAACTTCAGATGGAAACCCACCTTCTTTGAACAATTTGTGCAAGGTAAGCTGCTGAAAAGGCGTGCCCATGTTCTTTTTTACTTTTGAATCCTCCTGTCAGCTTCATATATGTTTTACATAACTAATCTCTTTATTGCTGAGAATATATTGAGTCAATCATAATTGTTCTAGTATTTCTTTTTTCATCGGAATTGGAGTTTTGATCCTGAGCTATTTAGGATAGTCTTCTGAAAGCACTGTGAACAATAAATTTTATTCCTTTCTATTCAATCTCATTCAATGCTTCTTATAGTCAGGACTTTGCACACGTGCCATTGTTGGTGCTTAAGATGCATGGTTAATTTTTTCGTTATTGTTTTGATAGTGGGTCCTGGGGTATGAGCTCCGCAAGGAAGGTGCTTCTCACGACTGTTTAGATGATGCACGTCATGCGATGAAACTTGTACTTGCTAAGCTTGAGCGTGGAGTTGATAATGAAATTCCATTGGCCGAAGGAGAAGTGAGTTACACTTATGGTGCTTGTGCATCTTTAATATGAATTTCTTTGATCCTCATTATTTTTGAAATTATAATCCCAATTAATGGTGATCTCTAACTTAATCAGAGCTCATTTGTAGGTAGCGGAAACAGAAAGGTTGAATCTATTTCTACATAAGATACCGTATTTTGTCTCCCTTGAAGATTTGCGGGGAGTCATTCCTGGGTTTACGTTTGAACTTGAGGTTGTGTGTGCATGCCTTTTATAACCTTAGACTGATTTGTTTAACAATTACCTAGAAAGTTTACGTGCCTTAAGAGGACATAGGTTGTCTCATCATGATGTCTCTTTTAAAGTTGTTTTTCCCATGAAACTTGACTCCATGCACAGTTTAAATCTTCTATTTGAGATTCTTTGTGGGGTTTCGTAATGTTTTCTTTAATTCTTCAACAGAATCAACACAACATAATGGCTGGTACAAGCTTGATGTATTTTCTTTTGCTTGCATGAATACAACTGCTTTCTTATTTGCTTTTTATCTTCCTCTGTACGATTCCTTGCTTGTAGCCATTCATATTGATTTTAGAGTTGCAAAAGGAAAGGGGTAACTCTATAATCTTTAAACGGAGAGAGAGTATTTCTTAGAAGGAAAACTTAGCTGGATACTTTTCTTTTTCTTTTTCTTCGTTATTAGTGATGGATGTATCGAATGCCCATTATCAATTATGTGCAGCTTCATCAAGATTCTTGTACGGTGAAGGACATGATCCTTGATACTGTTGTGGTTTGATTGAATCTCAATGTTGTCACATGGCAACCCGAGAGTCGGATTGGATAGTCATTTAAATGTGATACCTGCACCTGGATATGCATGCTTCAAGTGTATTACTGGTCTAATTGCTTGCATGTTTTTCCTTATTTGGTGAATAATCTTATGGCAGGTACAAAAGAAAATTCCTGGAGCAGGAATTTGTTCTGTCCGTGCAATCTTTAAGAATAAGGAAGAGGCACTTCAAGCATTTGAAAACTTGGATGGCAGCTTAGAAAAGGTAATCATTTGATGGTGTGCTCATGCGTCTATAGCTTACTTATGACTCGGCTGGTCTATGTCGATTTTGTTCTTGATCTACTTGGTGATGTGGTGGCATACCCCATAACGGTGTTTTAGTTGGAGATTTCTTTTCTTTGTACAAAAGTGATATCCATGCTCAACTTACAGACTTATTTAGACAGAGACTAAATTCGGTAGTTATTCTTTATCTTAAAAGCAAATGTTGTTACCTTTAATGGCAGGATACTTATGGACGGCCACAAAAATTAACCACACTTCACCTAAGTGAAAAGGGAAAGGACGTTCAATTATTTGTACGTCGAATGGTGCAAGATTCTTCACTCCAAGAAGATTCATCGTGAAAGAGAGCTAGTGAAGGCGAGGAAAATTCAGGTGGAGCCAAGAAACTGAAGATAGAGAATTCAGGCGATCAGTGTGATGATCACGAAAAAGAAATTGAAAAACTGAAGCAAGATATTAGAGCAAAAGATTTCCAAATCTCTACTCAGGTCAAGATTATAATCAATCTGAAGAAGAAGTTGGAAGAATTGAAGACGAGCCTGAACAGAAGTTTGAAGAAATGAAGTCGGGTCTAGTCCTGTGTTAGCTTTTTCGGCCCTCAGAATTGTTAGCAGATGAAATTAGTCAAACAAAAAGTACATATAAATAGGAACTGAAGACTGTCTTCTGAGGCCATTTTAAGTTCTTATTAGAATTTACCTTTTGAGCTGAAGCTTATATGCTTTATTGGCTTCCATAGGTTTCTGCATATGAAGGAGTGAGAGATTTTTCAGTTGTTAAGTTACTCTGAGTTTGATGGCGATTTACTGTGTTAAGGAGCATGATATGAATTTTGTCTCACTTCTACAACAGAGACATTTGGAAAATACAATTTTATTATTAGGATGCTAATTCAACTAATGAATTTTCGCCTTATTCTTTCTGCCACCATGAAGTATTGCTTTGTGTTATATGGTTGGAAATTGTTTGTGAAATTGTTTGTGTTATATTATATAGTATTATTCATAATATATTTATTTGTGTAATAATAATTTCTAACATTCCTATATTGATACCTATGTAAATTAAAGAAAAGAAGAAAGCTACCGTAATTCTTCTAAGTTGCTAATATAAATTCCATTATTTCTCTCTTTTTACTATTTACAATTTTAATTTGGAGGATAGAGTCTAGTAGTACATTATCATTAATTGTTGGGATTCAAATTTCAAATTAGTGTATAAATAAATAAAATTCTGGAAAAATATGGTCCAGATCCGACTTAACAATGGCGCCCGGCGGCTTGAAAAAGAAAGTTCAGATGGTCACATACGAAGCATCGGTCCAAATAAAATAAAATAAAAATCTAATTCTACAGTTTTTATTTTAACAATTCCTGTTATAATTCTCCGGTGTATAAATAAATAAAGTTCTGGTGCGGTGTGCGGTGTGCGCTGCGCAGCAGTATTATTTTGGGAATAAAAATTACATGCCCACCAAAATCTAACTAAATCAGCTTATTAAAATAGAATAAAAACCTAATTCTATAGTTTTTATTTTACTAATTCCTGTTCTATGCCCAATGCCAATTAGACCTCGTGGTCCATATGCCAATTTCTTAGTGGAAAGTTCTCTTTAGAAGGTCAGGAAGATGCATGAATGGAGGACGTACATTTGGCAATTAAATAATTTTTATTTTTTTTAAAGTAGGATGAATTTGATTAAATCAAGCAACCGGTACAATATGCACTATAGCCTCGGGGTATTCCCTACACAAACAAATATTTCTTAAATGGCCCAACTCATGAGCTAATAGGGCAAGTCCCTATACAAACATTTTCTGAAGCGGAAATCAGATGACCCAACTCAGGGGATAATAGGACATTCACAGTCCGTTTACAACTCCGGATATCAATATAATCTAATCCAACCAAAACTCATATCCATGGGACAATAAACTTATCACAAACAAGAGAAAGAAAAAATCTAAGAGAACAATCCTTGGATATGAAAAGACGATGCAGAGGCGACGAGGGAGACGACCGGGGGAGTGACCAAGAAAGGAAGACGACCCAAGGAACGATCACTGGAAGCATCTTCTGCACTTTATCAGTTCAGATCTATAGATTTGCTTAGGGCTAATAAATCTAAGGATGAAACCTACAAAATAAATAAGTAAAATAGAAAAAAAGGAATAAAACTGAAGGGAACGATTGGAAAAAGAAGATGGTGTGTTGCAAGGAAAGAAGAAAGAAGAAAGAGAAAGTAGACGAAGAAAAACAGTAAAAAAATAAAAAAGAAAAGGGTTGCTACTGGCCAAGAAAAAGCAGCAGACAATAGCCCAAGAGCAATCTTAGAAAAAGAAAAAGAAAGATGGATGATGGTTTTTTTTTTTTTGAGAGAGAGAGACTTGAACTATTATTGAATGCTGCTGATGTCGTGGGTATGCAATTAAATAAATTATGGAAGTTGTGTGAGTGGGTATATCTAATTAGGAATAATTACTCGCTAAAAATACTTTATCTTTTATAATGAATCGAGGCTCGGTATAATTCCTAATGAAATATAGATACCAATACTTTAGGGCTAAAACTCCTTATTTACAAGTTCACATGTTTTGATCCTTAAATTAATATTTAAAATAATTACTCATTATATCGTTAAAAATGACGTCTAATTTATTTATTTTTTCCACCAAAATAAGTCGTTTTGTAGTTTTTTTTTTGCTATTTAGCTCTTTAGTTTTCTCAGGTAAAGATTGCTTATCTTATATTTTTATACTCTTTGTCAGATATAGATATCGATAAAGATACGACCTCATTATGGGGTTTGAATTTGGCTCATTTTCGAGCTAAAGGGTCGGCTTGTGACCCCCTCGGTTCTTAGATTTCTTTTCTCACTTCTTTTAATGCTTTCTTAATAATATGGATCTTAATTTTCTATAAAAAAAAATAATTAATCCAATGATATTGTAAAATTCTTTTCCAACAATATGTGTAATGGAGGGATATAACTTTCAAATTTGACCAGATTTTGGCCGGTTTTTTCAAAAAAAAAGACGCTTGGAATGAATGGCCAAAAATAATTCTAGGATAAAGGGAGTATAGTCTTAAACGTATATGTATTTCTCATGCATTTCTTTTACTAACAAGTGTGACAAGTTTCCGTTAAAAAAAGGAAAGAAAAAAAGTATAATTAGTTATTATTTATTTTATTTTGTGTTTTATCTAATTACTTTCCTCTGCTTGTCCATAAGTACATACTGTGAACTTGTGACTATACCTTTAATTTTGAAACAAATACCCCTAACTAGTGTTTGCATGCTAGATATATAGTTGTGTTTGTTAAAAAAAAGAAAAAGATATATAGTTGTGTTGTGTTGTGCTGTGCTGTGGAATTTCTTGCGCGGGTGCATCAATGGGTATAAACCAAAGTTTTAAAAACTAGACGGAAAGATTAAATTGGAAAGGTAAAATATTCAATATTCAGATCGAATCAAGTTTAATTTAATTAATAATATTAAATATTAATTTTGAAGTTGATTATAAAAATATAAACACAATTAATTTGACATTTCATAAATATATTGACATAATGTGTAGCCCCAAAAATAAAAGAAAACTATAGATTTTAATTCGAAATAAATAAAAAGTATGAAAAAATATAATTTTCACACACAATTTTAATGTTATTTAGTGCGATGTTGCGAAATGCAAAAGGTTGATATTTGAGTTGATCCTACATCAAAAGTTATATCCTTAGAAATTTGAAGTTACAAAAAAAAAAGTAAAACTAAATCGGTTAAATCTGAAAATTGGGACCAGTTCGAGCAGTTCAGCGGTTGAACTAGACAAATCACTAGTTTTTTTTATAACTTTACCTGAATAAAAATGACATAATATACGATGGATCCATAGTTTAAGGCTGTAAGCGTTGTTTTATTATACACACGAAAATTGGCAAGTTTGTTTTTTCTCCCTCGTTTTAGGGGTATATAAATATTATAATTTTTTGACAAAAGAAAAAGAAAAAAGAAATACACTTAATAATGAATCATTTCTATATAATTATATAAGAAAAATGCTACAAAAAGGCAAACTTGAAACTAATCCTTTTTCTTTTCTTGGCTCCCTATAATTATTCATTTTATTTTCTTCAAATAATTAGTTTCCTAGACTCCAAGAAATTCTTCTTCTTGGGTTCACGAGATGAAATGTATTCAAGAAAGGTAGCAAAATCTGTATCTTTGTAGCGTCTTGGGTTGGCTTCATCAATGATTCTTGGCCACGGCTTTACTGTACTTGTAAACGATAGACTATGCAAAGATGCCACTGAAATCCGAGACTTGCCGGAATTCACAGTCACTCTATGCACCACACTCTTGTATCTCCCGTTGCTAAATATCTAATCCAACCCAGAAAAAAAAAACATTAGAAGTGAATCATTACAAAAACAATATTTAGTAAAAAATAGGAAGATTAGATTAACATACTCGATAAACAATATGGATGAACTTTATATTAAACGGGTCGTAAAAGAAAAGAATTCGATCGCTCACCTCAAGATGATCACCGACATTGACAACAAATGAATTAGGGATTGGTTCAACGGTGACCCATTTTTCTTGGTGCTGAATTTGGAGACCTTTCACCTCATCTTGTAGGAGAAGTGTGAGGAGGCCATAGTCGGAATGAGGTGGTATGCCTAACGTTAGATCCGGTTCGGGACATGGAGGGTAGCAATTGAGAACCATTAGCTGGCTTCCATCTTTCAGTTCTTTTACAATTTCATTCTCACCTTCGACCGACGTGTCGTTTACATCTCTGTCTCCTGTTAATAAACTCTCTAAGATGGCCTCCATTAGCATCACAAACAACATTCTAGTTTCATTTGCATAGTCAGCCGCCGAATTCCTGTTCAATCATAAACAAAATTATCCATAACAACTCTAATTAGTACTATATAGTAATTGATATTAAATTAATTTGATTAAAGCGCAAGTCAATTCTTTCTCTTTCTGTTCGAAACAAATTAGAAGGGACAAAGAAAGGGCAATATCATGAATTTATTAAATCGGCCTATTAAAGAGTAAACTGGTTTATTAATAGCCGAAAAAAAGGTCAAAGAAAAAAGTACTAAAGAACTATTAATTGCTCACCTAAAGTCTACTGGGGAAGAAGGCCAATGGGAGAGCAAATCTGGTGAGCTGGGTTCGCACATTAGCTTCAAGAAATCTCTCCAGTAGAAAACGTTATCCTTGTTCTGGTTAAAGCTAGTTCCATAACGAACTGGTGCTCGCATGTCGGACGACATGTATTTCGACCTTTCCTCATTCGAGAGGTCAAAGAACCTTCTAGAAACATCCCTCATGCCACTTACGACGTCGCATGGGATGCCATGGTTTACCAACTGCATTAACAAACCAAAAAAAAACAGAACATTTTAGTATTCAAATCTAGTGCCACTAATTAGTTAGGTGTTAGAACCTAGTTTGACCAATTAGTGAACATTGCATTCTTTTTCTTTTCTTTTCTTTTCTTTTTGTGTTTAAGAAAAAAAGAGATAGTGGGACGAGATGAACTAATTATAAAACTCACTTTCAGTAACATTGATTAATGGTTATTAATTATGTTTTAAGTGAGAAAATACATATCTATCTTTAATTTAGGTCTATTTATATTAAAAGAGTCAATCTTTTTTTAGTATATGACTATAGTTAAAATAAAATTGGCGACTACTATACCTGAAAAAAACCATAATTCTCACAGGCAGCGGAGAGGGTTTTAAGAGCTCGGGCCCGGTTTGGCCCTTGCAATTCAGCCAAGTCAATGACAGGCAGCTGCAGAGTATTGTTGTCGTGGGCACCATATTCTTGCTGGCGGATGTAGGGTCGTTCATGAGCAGGCAAAACGTACTGTTTAGGTAATTTGGTAAGCTTATTTTCACATAATAGCTGCTTCACTCCCTTGTGGTACTTCATTTGGGTTTCATCATCGCTTTCCATGGTGACTAGGGACTTTGCAGGACACATGTCGTCTAGTTGGTAATTAAATTGAGCACCTGGAATTAAATGAGATGAGAGAGAAAGAAGATAGAGAGGAAGATGAAGAAGGGAAAGGAACGGTGGTGTGGTGTGGTGGTGGTGGTGGTGTTGGGGAATTAGAGAAGGAAAGATGAGGTGTATAAATAGGGATGAAATGAAAGGGGACCCATGTTAGGAATAGTAGGGAATAGAATCAAGTTTTTGAAGGAGAGGAATTGAAAACCGGTTTCGGATTTATGAATCCCCAAAGACGACTGTACTACTCATTTCATTTCTTGAATTCTTGTTCGGGGTGAAACCGTTGACAATTTCAGTCAAGATCACGAGGTAGGGACGAAGAAAGAGACCATGGGGGTTCATTTATATAAATATGCGTATATATTATAGAATTAAAAAATTAGAGTTTAGTCTTCCAATGTACAGGGTCCTACCCTTGATGTTGAAGCCACCTCTTTTTTTTTCCATTTAAATTTATTTTTTATAAGTAGCTACTCCTTCCGTATTTTTTTAATTGTTCCGTTTGAGCTAAGAATATTTTATTTTTTAGATATTCACTTTTAAATTTCAACGAGGTTAGTTAGTTTTTTTCCCAATAAAAATCACCCAAAAGAGTTAATTTTTTACATTTTCAAAAATTGCAATAATTTTTTTTATCTTTCCATTATTTTCAACTAAAAATAATCATTATTTTAGTATATTAAATATTAAAAAAATAAGTATAAAAAATCATCGAGAGTATATTATAATCCACCCTGGGTAGCATGGCTGACTTTCTGCCTCCTAATTAATTAATATTTAAGGCCCTTTCTTCCCTTATGACTTTTGTATTAATTTTGTCTTTTTTTTTTAATGATTTTTTCTAGGGTAGGTTAGAGTCATTACTCATTTGTTAGTTGCTCGACTCATTTACATACTTTGTGGCATATATACGTTGTTAACCTCTCTTTCTACAAATCATCGATTAGCTTAGAGTTAATTTCAATTCAAATATTTCGATTTTAATTATGAGTAATTTCTGCAATGATTGCAATGCTTTAATTTGGTGTGCATAGTTAGATTGTCCAAACTGATAAAATGAAAAAACAACATGTGATTTTATCAACAAATAATAATAACATGAGAGAAAATGGAGTGAGTTTAAACTTTAAAAAACTACCCACCAAGATAAATGCCGCCATGTTGCTGACTTTCATTATTCACTTAAACATGTCGAGATGAAAATTCATATGTAGAGTATATACAATTTCTCTATAATTGTAATTTCATATGTTTCATTAAAAAGGAAATAAAAAATATTAAAAAAAAACACTTATGTCATGGCCATTATCTAAGGGGATTTTTCATTGGTTTCTTTACCACTTATATAACCCCTACGTAAAGTAAACGATAATAAGAACAAATGCCAAAAGCCAACGAAGTATACAAGACAAAAAGACAGCTATATGTATAGAGATATACATATGTATAGAGGAGAAATGCTATGGGCAGCATGTATTTGCCATTTTGGAAGAATCCAACACAATGATGACAATTTATATGAAGCTACAAATTAATATCCTCTCGTGAAACTTTCACGTCTCCTGTTTCACATTACATGTCATTTTAGTCGTAATTTTAATTAAGTTGCAAAGTGCCTTAAGTTGGAGGATTTAACGAAACAAAACACATACTTTAATTTTTAAATTTACTCTTATTTAATTATATTTAAATTTTCCAAGCCTCATACTATAAATTAAAGGGAAATTCTACCGTGTATAAGAGAGAGATAAATTAAAATACTAATATTTAAGAGATTACTTGCAATCACAATTTATAATAACAATCACAGATTCACAATGACTTGCTGTAAATTTATAATCATGTGCATGCATGCGTACCATATAGTATAACACAATATCATCGTACTTGCATGCAGAAATATGTTTAATTCAATTATGAATTCAAGTCTTAGCTTAAATATAATTATTTGTAACTTCTTTCTTTCAGAAAATGGACTCATCTTCCTTGCTTTTCAATATGACATTAGATTTTACACCCATAACTGATATAGGTGGTGAAATCGATCTCAGACGATTATGGACTTACCACGTACTAATAGTGAGTTGCATCATTTGTGAGTGTAAAATATTGTGTGCTCACATATATGATATATACATCCCAGAGACTTGCGCGATTGAACATACTATATTGAAATTAATCAATTATTTGTAAAAAATTAAAATTAGTCAAAGTATTAGTGTATATTTTGAGCTTATTGTACAAAATTATCGTGACCAATTGGTTAGATGATCCAGCTAGGCATGTTTAGATTAAACATCTAAATTACTTTATAATTACTTGATGAGAAAATAAACATTACTGTACTATTTAAAGGTAATGAGTTGAATCAAGTTAACGTTTCGTAACTTTCCCTAAGAGAGGAGTGACTTTTGATTCCTAAGGTTGAAATACAAACAAAAAGAAAATATGCCTATCTATGTATATACACCCAAGAAAATATGACATACACCCAAGCTGATTTAAGGACTTATTTTTACGTTAAATTCTAATTTATTAGACAAGGAATATAGTAGAATTTTATTAGACGAATATAAATAAAAAAAAGGAAAATAAATATCTTAAATTTATTAAAATGAAATCATCCCAAAAATGATCCGTATTATGAGGGGAGTGTATGGTCTGAAGGGTTTTTGTGCCCTAAAATTCGAATGCCCTTTTAGGCTTAGGTCATGCTGCACGCCCTTATTTAATTTGTACGAGTGACCTACGTACGACCCTCTAAAGTCAAATCAAATTAATTTAATTTAGTTGATTAATTATATATATAATCTCAACTCACCAAAATAGACCCTTACATTATTATAATATTAAATAAAACTAATTGTGCCTGGGCAGTGTGTGCCTACGTGGTCGAGTGCCAAATGCCAAGCTGGTCCAAAAGATTCGACAGTTTTCAGCCCGTGGTACATCAATTTGTCCTTTCTCCCCCATTCGCTGCATGATTTCCTCTCCACGTCAGCTTTCATGATATTGTGATATGCTGTAATGTGTTTTTTTTCCTTGGATCGACTATTCTTGGTTAGCAAATTTTCTACATTTTTTATCGATATAAATATACGGTCACCCAACTTTTATGATACATGTATTTTCATTTTTTTTTAATTATTATTTTTAATTATTTATTAATCGGAGTCATTTCTGAATTTATTGAATTAAAATTAACCTACGTATGATGTGACATCATTGACTTATTATAAGGGACCAAGTAGTCTAGATAGGGAAGGTAACTAAGGATGCTTAGAACTACTAATTTTTTAATTATTGAATAAAAATATCGACCTATTCAAATCTGGATTTTGGTGATTTAACTTTGTTTTTATTAGATTGTCTGTATATATATATATATATATATATATGTTGGTTTACTAGGCCCTCTTCCACGAGGTGGATGTCTAATTGTCTATGTCTACGTGGGAATGCTACGTAGTCTTTACACTTCGAGTGATAAGAAAGTATCTGTGTTTTCGTTTCGAGACAAAATCAGAAGTAAATGTTTATTTAATTAAAATATATATTGACTTGGTAAATTAAAACATTATAAAATCATTAAATTCAAAGTCCACTGCATACTAGCTGGTTGGTTCGATACTCTCATTTCTTAAAATAAATAAAAAATTGTCGATTCAATATTTATGTAACGCATGAAACGGTTATTTGATATAGAATCATTTTACTCTTTAATAAGATCGACTCGATACAAATGATATTAGTTCTGACCTAATAAGCACGATAATACCTATAGTTAAGAAGTAAAATAAAATTAGCGTGGCATGATGACACGATATATATTACGTAGATTTAATTGTTTAGTGCTTTTTAATTACGTAACCCAATTATTATTTTTATATTATTTAATTCAAGGGATTTGGAGTATCTTTCAGCCTGTTTAATCAGATGCAGTGAGGCTGAATCCAATCTTTAGTCAAACAAAAAACAAACAATTTGTGGTGAATTTGGTCAAAGTTTATATCAAATTATAATACACATTAATTAAATTAATTTCTTGTTTGAAGACGTTTATGATCTTTTTTTCCCCAAAAAAGTAAGGATTGTTGAAATCTTACAGTCTAACATTGTATTTTTTTTACCATAATATTCAAACATGTGAGCTGGGTATTAAATTACTAATAGTAATTAACACTTCTGAACCACTCCTCCATTGACCTTAATCGCTGCTTATGCTTCAGCAGTAATTATTTTTTTAACATTTCAGAGGAGAAAAAAAAAATCAAACTGCCATTTTCTCATGAAAGCTAGATTAATTAGTCTAGGTTAAACTAATGCGACATTAGTATTACTGTATTAATGACTAAATCAACACATTTTAAGAAATTAAGAGACTAAAGGGACAGATTATAATTATACTACATACAATTAATGGACCAGGCCCGTTTTTACTCCATCTAACTTGGAGTAAGGATGATCCATAGAGTTGGGCCCATCCATCGGTCAAAAAAGAAAAAAAATAGGCCCATTTCTAGGAATCACATGCTTACTATTATAGAAAAGGAGAATGGTTGGTACCATAAGATTCAAAAAAAAAAAAATAGAAAGTCAAATGATTTATTAAACTTTTGATCGAAATATTTAAAAATAAAAAAGTAGAAATATTTTTTATTAAATTAATAAAAAAAAAATCATGTATTTATTTTCATAGTCAATTTCATCACTACTAATGGTTTGGTGCGTTCGAAATTTCCCAATTTGAATGGATCATGGAGAATGCTAACTTAGCCAATTTTTAGAAAATCTCATATAGCTAGAATGTCTTTTCAATTGCAAAGTTTCTAGGAATCACATGGTGCTAATAATCAAAAGAAAAATGGTTGGTACAATAAGATTCATTCAACTTTTGAAATTTGAATTGATACATAATTACATGGAAAAAAACTATTCTATTAGCAGAGATTATGCCATAGTTCTTCGATACCGATCTTTTTTCCCATCTCCGTATATCCCATTTTCTACCTATGAAGCAAAATCAAGAAAGAAAAAAAAAGGAAAAAAAAAGTTCAAGCCAAGAGTGAATCCCCAGGTAGTGACTTGTTCTGTTTTCCTCTCGAAATTGACAGGATCCAATACAGAAAACCTGACAAGAAGAAGCTGAAAAACCAAGCATTATCGTAGATGGCCAGAAAAAATCCAGGAATTGTTGACAGAATTCCAACTTTATGCAACAAACCAGGAATTACAGGCAAAATCCCAGCAACAAGAGCAACCAACGCAGCCAAATTATAGCCACCCGAGTAAAAATATGCCCCATCAGGACTCAAAGTATACAAATCCTTCATACTCAGTTCTGTTCTTTGAATTAGGTAATAATCTGCTAAAACAATCCCACCAATCGGACCCAACAATGCAGAATACCCAACCAACCATGTATAGACAAAGCTCTCACTTGACTGAAGCAGCTTCCATGGCTGAAATGCTATACCAAGCAAAGCAGTCAAAAGTGCTCCTCTCCTAAATGTGAACTTTGTTGGGCTAAGATTGACAAGTGCATTAGCTGGCGCTACAACATTTGCAGCAATGTTGGTTGTTACCGTCGCGAGGCTAATACCGATAATCGCGAGGATTGTTGTTGTTAACCCACCAATTTTATCAAGAACCTGAATTGGGTTAGAGATCACTCTACCAAAAATGACTTTTGTTGATGAGGTAACTGCTAGACCAACAAATGTAAACACCCCCATAAAAAATGGCAACCCAATTTGTCCAATTACTTGATCAGATTGGCTTTTCGCATATCTGGTGAAATCTGGTATATTGATTGCAAGAGTAGCCCAAAAACTTATGTTTGCAGTAAGTGAAGGAAGGAAAAGTGCCCAAAATTCAGAATTTGATAACCTAGAAGATAAGGAGAGCATGTAACCTAAACCACCAGAATTGACATAAGCCCAGATGAGTAAACAAGAAGTGAGTATGATCAAAATTGGAGCTGCATATTTTTCTAGCTGTCTAATCCCTTCCATTCCTTTCCAAACTATAGTCAATTGTGCCAACCAAAACACCAAAAAACAAGAAAATTCCAATGGGGAAGTGCCTAACCAAGGTAAAATTTGAGACCAAGAAGATTCTTTTATAAATTTAGGTAAGAGAATGAAAATTGCCTCACCACCAATCCAAGTCTCAATCCCATACCAGCCGCAACCGACCAGAGCTCGAAGCAGAGTAGGGATGTGTGCTCCATGGATTCCAAAACAAGATCTTGCAAGAACTGGGAAAGAAATCCCATATTTTGTACCAGGATGACCTGTCAAGATTAATGGAACTAAAAGAATGATGTTTGCCGCAACAACTGTGGCAATTCCTTGCCACCAAGCCATGCCAAGATCAACTAGACTTCCTGCCAAGTAATAAGTTGGGACACCCACCACAAGCCCAATCCATAAACTTGCCATTTCCGACCAGGAAAATGTTCTCTGATTGAGTGTTGTTGGCTTGAGATCGTCATTCGTGAGCGTTGGATCGGGAACGAAACCATCATCGATCTTTGATGCCATTGTGGTGAAAACAGAGCATTTTCTTGTAGGAAGGTAATAAAGACTGGAGCTTTTGATTAGTTTGGCATATCTGGGTCTTGGGGCCAAAGTGGTAGTTGGGAAATTATTGATTCTGGTGTTTTTGGTGGTTGTAGAGGTGAGTGATGGATTGGGGTGGGGATGAAGATGGAGGCTAAGACTTTTGGTCAGCATGATTTTTTTGAGTTTGAGCTGATGATTCTGATGTTG
The DNA here is from genome assembly GCA_002752925.1 of Viola pubescens var. scabriuscula. NCBI lineage: Eukaryota > Viridiplantae > Streptophyta > Magnoliopsida > Malpighiales > Violaceae > Viola > Viola pubescens. Next base: position 50,833 of record NBIL01078244.1, on the reverse strand, counting down.
AAGGTTGAAGGAAGAATCTGTGGTATCTTTTTGAAGATGTGAAGTGTGTGGTTGCTGTTACTCTGCTACTGTATTGGGAATCTGGGATTTTAGTTTTTTTCAGGTAGACAAGGACATGGCGTGTCAGTGCTGCCACCGGACCTTTTCCTCTCCCGTTACTATCAGCTCCTTCTCCATAAAAGACTAATTTCGGTCCAGCACGATGGATGGGTGGTGTTCTCCGGCATGATCCTTTTTTCTCTCTTGGATCATGTGCTAATCGTTAAATGACAGGTAAGATCATCGGTGCAAATCTTCATAATAATCTTGTCAATGATTCATTTGTTTTTTTGGAACGTGGAAAATGAAACTCTGGAAAGCGACGCTGTGCAGGAAATAGTTTGAATATAATTGCCCAATGGGAGTTGTCTAAGAAATGTTTTTTCAAATTTCTTTTTCAACTTTAACTTTAACTTACTAGAAAAATATATACAATTTATTATTGTTGCGATCGTTGCCAGTTGTTTTAATTTCCCCCAGAGGGAGTACTAAAAACCACAATCCGATGGGCCTTAAAGTTAGATTACCTTGAGTTGGGATTATTTAATGGGCCTCAGAGCCCAGTACTTTGACTGGCCACCCACCTCAAAACTTCAAACCAACAAAAGTCAGCAAAACATTAATCCAAAAAAGAAAAAAAAGTTCATTAACATCCAAAGAAAAATCCCACCGTCAATTAATTCCCTAAAAATAGCAGTAATAAGAATCTAAAAACAAAGTCTTAGGACTTAGGAGTATAAAATAAAATATCGCAGCATATCGGTATCTGACTAATTTAAATTAGAGTTAAAATAAATCTTTTCAAATGATAAAATTTTCTCTCGTAAATTCTAACATAGCTACTTATAATTTAAATTTAAAATCTGTTAGGAAAATTCCTACCAGACTTTTAGCTAATCTAAGCGCTGGTGAGTTTTCTTACCATTAATTTAATCCTCTCTATTGTCACTAATTTCGCCGAGTATCCCACCTAATACCTATGCATAAGATTGCAAGTTTTTTCATTTTCTTCCTCACTTGTCAGTTGTCACACCTTTTAAATCCCGTTTGAATTATTCCCCGTTACGTGATCGTACCTACCTACCCAACTAGATTTTCAGTTCTTCCTTCACCTGTATTGCTAGCTTCTCAACACCTGTCAAATTGTGCACCACACCCTACATCCCCTTAAATCAAGAACTCCACGTGTACACCAAATTAAGTTCAACACATCTGCCCATATTTCTTGGACAAATCTTTGGATAACCAACATCTTGTTCTTATAAATTGGAAAAATTCTCCAAATTGAGAATGGAAAATGGAGACCACAGGATCATCATCGTCATCATCAAAAGCAGGGTTTTCTTCTTCTCTTGTCACTCCACTTCTCATCTCACTAGCAGGTGTAGGTCTAACAGTCACCGTACTAGTCACGTACCATTTCCTCATGACTAAATTCTGTTTGGGCCGCCTCGGAGGAAGAAGGCCCATCAACGGCCCATCAACGGCCCACGAAGGTACTGTGACAGTAGGAGTGGAAGAAGATGTGCTTAACTCCATCCCAATTCTCTCCTACACCAAAAGTGACCAAAGAAGCCAAACCGATTGCGCTGTCTGCTTAGGTGAGTTAGCGGAAGGTGAAAAGATTCGTTTTTTACCGAGTTGTGGTCATTTTTTCCATGTTCCATGTATTGATGATTGGTTCTCCGCCCATACAAGCTGCCCAATTTGTAGAGGCCCAATTGTTGGGCCCGTTATTGATCGTGCGGCGGAGATTGAAAGTGGTGGTGATGATCATGATCCAAATCGAAATCGAAATCTTGGTGGTGATGATGATCAAGGGGATGGGATTGGAGGGAGAGGAAATGATGGGTTAATGCTTAGGCATAGTTTGTCGTTAGTTCTTGAAGGGAAAAAAGCAGAGGATTTGGATTTTGTTGGGATGATTAGGAGAACTTTGTCTATGGATGATCATCAATCTTGTAATTTCGTTGTTATTGATATTGGTGATGAGCAAAAAGAGGATCTTGAAAATGGAAAAGATTCTTCTTGTGGGTCGTCGTCGTCATCTTCAGCTTCATCTTCTTCTCGGCATGGGACGCGATCGATGTGGCAATTAGATCGAATGTCGTCGCGGTTGCTTAGATCTTTGTCGCAAATGCGGGTGGGTGGGGAATGTTGATAATGGAATCCTTCCTTCCTAAACTCGATTTGTTTAACTTTTTCTTTTTCTGTTACAAGTTATTTATTTTGATTGAATTTTTTTTAGTTAAGTTAGTACTTAGTAGAAGCATGGCTAATAAGTGAGAGTACCATTTTTTTTAGTGATTTCAAATTTCAATCATATTATAAGACTTTAACTTACTTGAGCAGAAATAACATAAATTATTAGCTCAATCGGATGAAGATACTAATAGCTTATTTTATAAATCAATTCATATATATAATTTTTTGTTTTTTTTGTTATTTTTCTCGATCTTTTCAGCGTTTTTTCTTATTTCCGAATGATCAGATCTTCTGTTATGATTATCTTCGTTAATCCAACAATCTTTAAAGTCTTACATCCTCTTTAACTTGTTGGTATACTCAATTTTACATGCATTGTAATTTTGTATGAGAGTGGATGTTGTGATAACTTTCAATTTAAAATAGTTCAGCAAATGGGTCGGGTCAATATAATAATATGGGCTCTGTTAGTTGAGGCCCATGAGCCCAAATGTTATCTGATTTGACCCTTTAAATTTTTTTACTCCCTCTAATTTTTTATAACATTTAACCGAAATTTTATATACTAATATAATGATTATTTTTAGTTAAAATTAGTGGATAAAATGTAAAAAATATATATAATTAATAGGGTGATATTTATTGAAAAAATATAAAAAAAGTAAAAAGAACTCAAATAATCTCATTAGAATTTTAAAAGCGAACATCTAAAAAAAATAGTCGAAACTAAACCGCTAAAAAAATCCCGGGGGAATACTAATAATTCTTTTGCCCTTTTATTTATTTGAATTAAGTGTTTGACTATAATGCAAATGCTAACCCCCAGAAGCACTGCCTTTTGTTTTAAAAGGATTCAACATTTAATTAGTAGTAATATTTGAGCTTGAAACGAAAGAATTGGATTCTTAACCTTGAAACAACCAATCATTCTTGACTTATTGATGTGCATAATTAATTATAATAAAACCCGTTGTACGTAATTGCTGCTTTAGTGCTGGCACCACTTTGATGGGCAGTGGACCGGTATGCAACTAATAATTGAAAAAAATAAGAAGCAAATGCCATTCTTTTTCCTGCAAAGATCAATGATCAAACTAAGGATGGCAATTGAACGGAGAAAATGTGGATTCCTCGATCCGTTGATTACTCGTTTACAATACCCAGATATAAATGCGACGGTTCTGGTTTTGTATATGTAAATACTCCACTTACGTTATGATTTTGATGATTTCGATCATCTTAATGTTGGGCGGGTAATTAAACGAGACACGAATATAATTTTAGCATTTTTCCTATTTTAAAGTTTTGAATCCCTCCATGGAATTTGAAACAGTGTCTTATTGTTTCATTTTAATACAACGCCAACAGCACGAAGTAGGTAATTATTCAGCAATCAATGGGGTTCTACCTAATTTCATTGGCTAAATCGTAAAATATGGCACTTCAACTGCTAATCAAATAAGGCATCCATCATCATTTCTGTCTCTTTCACTCACATAATTTTCATGTCAAATTATTGACGTTAAGAGAAAGATGAGAAAAAAAGAAAACACGACTCATAAAGAGATATTTATATATAAAAATGAGTATTTTAGCCGACGATATTATAACCTAAAAAAATAAATTTTAAGTCATTAAATTGAGTTAAAATACAAATGTAAAGCTAATTAGCTCCATCACATATAATCCACGTAATAAATTATTAATAAAACTAATAAAAAAAAATAAAAAGATGATTTTTCTTTATGGGAACGGCCCATGTGGTTGGTGGGCCCAAGAAAAACTATTAAAACGGACTCAACAAAGACTTGCTTTAATTCCAATTTCTTAATCACATGTACACCTTGCATCTATCAATATTTTTATATAAACAAATTAACAATTGTTGCATTATTGCTTCCATCTCCACAAGAGAATTTTGTTTTTGGGTATTATGGGGCCCAACCCTAAAAGGGAAAACTCACTAACCCTTTTGGTTTTGGGGTATTTTTTGTTTTGGTTCTTTGGACTCCCCAACCAAAAAAGAGTAGGGTACCCTACACAGTTTTTCTTTAGTTAGGGCAATGACCCTAAAGGAGGAGGAGGAGGAGGAGTGGTTTCCGCAAGAAATGATGGGTGTACGACTGTGAGTGATGAATATAGTATTATGTGCTGTGCTGTGTTTGTTTGTGTTGTTTTTTGTAAAGGTTGCAAATAGTATAAACCCAATAACTAATTAGAAAAGGTGATTAGTTAGGAGCCAAACGGAGCTCTATGTGGTATCCCTTTTCTTCTCCTTGCATTTGAAGGTGGTGGAGGAGGCGTGGGCGGGTAAATGTCTTGTTGTAAGCCTTCACGCAATTCTTGATCAACAACATCAATCCTTGATATCCCTTCCCTTCTCTCCATTAATACCTCATCCTTAGCCTCCAAGGTAAAACTTGCATCTCCATTCCTCTTTATCCCTACAAGCTACACACAGCATTATAATATATAATTAAGTTGGTCCAAATTAGAATATGTCAAACCATACCCATCAAGAAAAACCAAGAAAAGAATCAAGAAATTGTCGCACAATTGACATTAGAATAGATACCAACAATGCCAAAAGGATGAAACTAAGCATATTTTTCAACATTCATCCCAGAATTAATGCCGATGCCAGCAATCGAGTGTGTTGATCATATGGTGGTGGTGGTGGTGATGATGGTGAATGATGGTGAAGGGGGTGGTTATGATGGTGATGGAATAATGTGAATTAATGTGGATTGTGATTGTGTCTGTGTGTGAAGTTCTACATTAGCAAGTTGGTTTTTGAGTGAAAATGATGTATTAATGAGAGATTATGAAACGTAAACAAATTGGAATTGATTACTAGTGATAAATATTGATGATATGATTAATAAAAATCGGTAAATTAAGGAAAAAAATGCTAGTAATTACCTTACATCCAAGTGAACAAAACCGAAATGGGTCTAAAAGGCTTCTTCCACAAATCTCACAAATATGAGAAGTTCCTTTCCCAGATTTAGGCTGTGGCCTCTCATTCAAGAACAAGACTCTGGCACTGTTTATCACATAAGTCTGTACTCCACTAATGTCAATTGCCTTATGTATCTCTGCTACCCTCACCACATCATGATATGAAGATCTCCTTATCTACAACCAAAATTTATCAACCCAATTCAATAAAAACAAGCAAAAACCCATTACAAACAAGAAACCCCTCATTCTTCAAGAAACTCTGTAATTCTACCAATGACAGGGGAAAGAAGAACAGGGGAGGAAATGTGGATAAGACCCACCTGAATTACTTGATGATCTTTGTGTCTTGAAGAGCGGCAGTAGAAGCAGAATGCGCCGTCGCCTTGACAGTCCAAGCAGAACATATTGCATTCACTCCTAGCGGAATCTCTATGTGCGCGGCAGACGGTGAAGAAATCGGTGGTCAGCAACGACTCCAGCCATGGCGGAACCGACATTGTATCGCTCTGTACAAGAAAACCCAGAAATGGATTAGAGAAACAGGAATGTAAACTTTAACACTACACATTTGACGAAATGGGTCGCAATGACAGAGCAAAAATACCATTCAGTGAGGTTGGAATTTGAATGCGAATGAGTTGACCAACAGGTGTTTGATTAAAAACCGCAATGGAGAAGAAATTTGGAAATGGAGGAGGAAGGAGAAAGGGGAGAGACCTAAACGACCAGCAACTTAGAAATCAACAACAAAACAACAACGCCTAGACTAAGAGGGAAGCTATAACATAAAAACAAAAGAGGTAAAAATTCTTCTGGAGGGAAATGGACGGCTGAGATTAAGCGTGGTGGGTTGAAGGATAAGGAGAGCCGTCAGATGAAGAGACAAGGATGTGTGGGTTTGGCGCTTACGCTACTTTGGATCTTCTTTGCGTCTCTACGTAGGCACAAGGTCCGGCCATTTGGCTACGCATATGGGCTTTGGTGTGATTATTAGCTGTTTACACCAAAGAAAATCATAAGCCTCATATTCTTGCCACGTGTCCTGTTTGTATACGTGGCATGATCTAGAATGCCTAGAACATAAAATTGGGTCTCATTGTCCGAACCTGCTGATCTCAATCATCCTGTAAAAGGAATTGCATGATGTGAAAATTGAGAGGAATTGGCTCATCAGGATATGGCGATTCTTTTAGCAATTGAGGGTCGTGCAAACTAAGAAATTGGCTTTAGAGCCCAAAAATAATAATAAACATTTATAGTAGTAGGAGTATTTAATTGGTAATTACTTTGCTCATATTTTATGATAATGTTACATACTTAAAATGATTATGAAAATGCACTTGTTCAAAATCTCACGTATTTTATATTTTCAGTTAAATTTGATAAGGATTTGATAGGAAACGTTTTAGTATTTTATATGTCTGGACGTTAATAAACACGTAACTCATTAGTCAGTTGATGATAAAATATTAGCAAGAATTTAATTACGAATTTCACCACCGCTTAAACAGTAAATAAAATATATTTATGCACGACATTTAAGGGAAAAGAAAAAAAAAAAGAGATTTGAGTGATATATATGTAATCTCTTTTTTTTTATTGGTTTTTTTGACTTCCCACTTCTTGACTAAACAGAAAAGAAAATAAATTTCTAGAACTAAAAAAAGGAAAAAAAAAATACAACCTAGACCCTCATTCTTCTTCTCTCTCATTTTTTTCATATATATATTTTGGATGAAATGACATATCATCTTCCAGTGTGTCATGGTGTGGTGGAACGATAATGTAATTTTTCTAATGGCATGTAACTTAAACTTTCGTTAACAGGTTGACTGGCGGAGGGACATGAAGTGTCAATTTAGGCTAAATAGAAGACACTGAGTATGTATTTCATGAGATGAGAGTGCTAGTTGTATATTTCAGAATAATAGAGAGGCACGAAACCGTTTATTTATTTTTGAGTTTAGTAGATAAGTAATTAATTACTCTTTTTTTTTTGTGTGTATATAATGTAATCTCAATAGGTATGCATTTGAAAGTAAATATCCAACCATAGGAAATAAAATATGATCTCTTACATTAAATTGCATGCCTATTGCCTTCTTGTTTAAATATTACAATTCATCTCGTACCAAATCCAATTCATTCATGCATTATTCATGAAGGTTGGCACTTGGATAAGCCGAAGTCTGTAAACTCCTATCATTAAACCTGTAACCCGATATTACGTCCTATAAAATAAAGAGGGCTAAGTTTCGATGCAAAAGATATAAAATTATACTAATAATATTCTTACATGTAAATATATTAATAACAAAAGGGTCTATAAATTCTTATAATAAGCAATGGAGGTTATTTTCACCTAATAATAAACCATTAGATATAGATATATAGCTTATTATTTGTTTATTGGTGATAAAGTATTATAAATCCGGGTTCGAATTAATTATACATCTGCCTGTTAAAAAAAAAACCCTCTGAGAGAGATGCCCTCTTGTCCTATAGACATGGTAAGTCTTATCCTAGACATGCGTAACCAAAAGGACTATATCTAGAGACTATTGTCAATTGCAAGCTGACCCGGTCGCCGCAGAACACAATATACTTCGAGTCTTCGGCAAAAAAAAATAGGAAAAAGAAATCACGCTTTTTGTTGAAGCACAGCACCTAGTTACTCGATCCAACAACATAACAACCGGTCTTGCTTATTTAAAGAATGAGAATATACTCGAATTAATCATCTATAAATTGAATTCTTTGTATATATGTTAGAGATGAAAATATTTTCATTCATTTCAGAGAACAAAAAGGGGATGACGATACGTCTTTTTCTTTTTATCCAATGTTTTGTTTCAATTATCAAAAGGAGGCAAGGATGGCTACTTTTTATATATATAAAAGAAAAAACAAATAGTGAAAGATTATATATATAGAGTAGTTTGAGGAAAGAAAAAGACTTAAACTAAGGATTTAAAGTGAGAGCTTTATCCCGTGACAGAAGAAAAGATAGGTATGGAGGATGACGTGAAACGGATGCGAATTAAACGGTAAAATAAGATTCAGACATTGTAATATAAAAGAACCAGCGAGAATACTCAAATAAAATTAATCTTTATAAAAAAGAATATACGAGCGGAAAAAAAGAGGGTGAAAAATAACTCATGGAATCATAGTTGACAAGAAATGCTTTTCTTGATATAAGTTCTTCATTTAGTCGGCGGAATTGTGAAAAAAGGCATGGAATGAAAATCCATATACGCAAGAATAACTCACCATCATATCAATTTTCATATTAACTTTGTGTGAAATTTTTCCTTGAAGTGGGAAAAAAAGAAGTATATTCACCTAGCTTGTGACATATTTATATATATATATTGGTATCAAAAAGGTATATAAAGGTGCTCAAACTTTAATCTAACTTTGTGTAGGGATCAAGAATGGCAACATGTGAACTTCATCATAATTCATTGAAATCACAAATTGACTTTTTTTTTTCTTTAAAAATAATTATTTTTAAATTGACAATGTTAATTAGAGAATGGATTAAATAAACACTAGAGTCTTCAAAAATTATATATTTTGAATATAATGATTTCTTGACAAGATATTTGTAGATTAATTAAATATTAAAAAGTTCAAATTTACCACGTGTTTGTACAAATTTCAATTATTCAAATAAAAAAAACAATGAACTCCGTGGTGATGTATTTAATATATGAGATTCAAATATAAGTTCGAGTCCCTGCTGATATATTTATCATCAGCAAGGCAACTAATAAGTTATGATTTCATTAATATTTTTATTTTTTTTCTACTAAATTGCATGTAAAAGAAAACGAAAAGAAAATGACATGTATGATTTGCACGACCGCACGAATGTTAGATATACTTCCTTTGGTTTGGTTCATAATACCCGTTATTTTGGAAATGAATTTTTATTTCAAAACATCTGTCATTTCAGAAAATAAAGAATGTATTAATTATTGCCTTAAAAAGTATGTATTAATTATTTTTTGATAAATGGTAAAATCTACTCATGCATCTTCACTACTATTGAAGAAATAAAAGTCCAAATTGTTTGTTTTGGAGTTAAGTTTTCGCATTTTTCCTAAAATATTTATTGTATTAGAAGATTAATTCTTTCTGTATTTACTTTTTATTTCTTTTATATTTTCGATGTAGTTTCTTCGTTTGTTTTGTTTCTCATTCATGTTTTTCATATAAGATTATTTTACTTTTAATTTTGGGTTACGATTGAAATAATTCCCCCCAACCCAATAATTAGAGAGGATATTAGATAGCGTGTACCCGCAAAAAGAGTAAGTTACCCCAAAATCAAACTAAAAGATAACAGTTACTTAGGCAGATAACTACTTCACACATCAACATCAAAACAACAATTAAAAAAAAAAACAAGGACTACAAAGTTAAACCTATACACTTGGGGGAATTATGGGGTTAATGTGATCAATGATTGTTCAGGTGGCTAATTGGTTTACTTGATTCCATTAGAATCTAGAAATTAAGTAGAAGCCTCTGCCGACAGTTTTGGATAGAGATAGTTACCTCATGGTTTCCAGATAATGCCTTAAGGTTGTAATGAAACATCAAGCATCTCACATGCCCATAATTCTAAACGCTCCCCAATCTCAAAACATGCTTAACTGTCCACGATTAATTAATTAAACATTACCCAAACTTTGTTATTAAACTTCTCCTAATTAATCAAAAAGTAATGTAATTACTTCCACATATATCTAATTTTATCAACAACAACAATTTATATATATAGTTGTAAAAAAGGTACAAGAAGAAAGATATTGAGTTTTATAATGAAAAACAGCATGAGGTCAATTCTATAATAATTAGCAATTGTAATAATCGGTTTTATTTCCAGATGGGCATCGCATTACATAGTTTTTCCTTTTCCTTTTTCTTTTCCTTTTTCTTTTTCTTTTCCATAGTCGTAACTAAAGTAGTTAAGATGCTTACATCAACCGGCCATTGGCCACCAATGCATAGGGTGGCATGTCTCCAATTGTTTAGTTCAAAAACACAAATATAAAACCAAGTTAAGGGAAATACTTTTCGTTTTGAACCCAGTAATATTCGAATGAAATTAATTAATCAACGTAGAAAAATAATAATCAGAAAATACTTAAAAGAGACAGAATTCATTAATTTGTGTTAAAACGACACTAATTCAACATAATTTTGAGTTTAACAAGAGTTAAATATGGAATGAGGAAGGGGATAAAGGCGCCGGAGTCCGGAGTTAAAGGTGAGACGACGACATTCAGTTAGAAATGGGTCACTTCGGGCGTCAGCAGAATGGGCTAAATTCGCAAACTAAATTATACGAGGCCCGAAGCTAATTACTGACAACTATGCCACAAAATAAAATAAATACTAACTTAATATGGAAAAATTATACCATAACGTACTATAATTTATTTTAATGTTGGGAGCGTAGAATCTGACTATACTCAAACAAAATTAATCTTTTACTCAAAACAAAAAAATATTACGATCAACGCAATTTATGCAGAGGAAAAGATTCACTTGTTAAGCATTAGTAGCAATACTAATAACAATTAATTAATATCACTCATTAGCAATTACTCTGACTAAATGTTCATTAACACTTTCTATATAATTAGTCTACGTATATAAATATGAATAGTTATTTATTTTTTAATTTTAAATATTTTATTATAGATCAATCAAATAGAGAATATTGATGAACAATTATTTAGAGTGACTATTTTTAGCACTCCTCTTAAATGAAATTATATTAGTATATCTTTTGCTTTTGGCTTTTCTTTTTGGCTACCCGATAGATTGCCGTCGGCATACGCTCCCTTACTTTTCCGGCACTCCCGTTTTGTAGTTTTTCTTCTTCTTCTTGTTTTTTGATTTTTTTTCCTCCATCAATCGCGCTCTCTATTCTATACCGCCAAATATTTGCAGTGGTTAGGGGAAAAAGAAGAAGAAATAGTGTCGGATCTACAGCTGGACAAAACACCGGCCAAGTTGAAACATTTTGGCGGGTTTTTCATCAATTATTCCAATAAATTGTGAATTTTGCTTAGTGAATCCGGCAAGAATTTTTGTTTGCGACAACGTTTGAATTAAAGCTATGAAAAAAGCTATTGGATATTTAGCCGCGTTTATACTTGTCACCGAATCATCAGCTCCGCCACTATATTTACGGGAGAAAAAAAAAAAACGGATGTTAGATATTATCCACCAAAAAGAAAAGTCAATTTTAGAAAAATTGCCAGCTGTTCTTTTGCTAGGATTTTGATACATGTATGAAGTATGTCAATTCATCAAAGATTAAGTTGGTGGAATTATAGTCAAGAAAATTCTACAGTAATCTCCATATAATGCCGTTATTTGAGTTATAGTGTCTTATAATCATAGGATATAAATATGAGTGAATCTTACAATTATACAAACTATGTTATTAAATAAGGTTAATGACTAATTAATGATCAACATTTGATTTAAAGTGTCCTTATTTCACATGGAAAATTTTCATCTTAATTTGATAAAAAATATATAATAAATCAGCAGCTTGATTAGAAGTTTGAGAAGCGTAAGTTACCTCCTAACGGCTTCTATCGAAGCAAGTGGTTATTTGACGCATTCCTTTCGTGACCCATTTTTAAGCATTGTCAAGGGGATGCACCTTGGCGCATATGCATTTCTTTCTCTTCAATTTATTTTTCTTTACGTCTAATTCTTTTTGTTTTCATTTCAAAGATTTTCTAAAGAAGTTACACAAAATTTGCCAAGTTCCATCTATCATTCTTCCTTTGTCTAAAAAATTTACTTGTTAAGACATTTCTATATTTAGTTGGTCGAATCGTATTGATTAATCTATGATTAATTTCATATTCGTGCTAAATCAGTTTTACTAGATTGTGTAAACAAAGAGTCAACCCTTCGTTGAAATCAATGTAAAGCAAAGCTTTGTAACCAATAACCATCTTCTTCTTTTTCATTTTTCAGTTATAAAAATAGCTAGTTGGTAACTTGAATGACTGCCAATGGACAATAAGTCACACATTGTTTCTTTCTCCTTTGAATAAGTTCTTGTTCTTTACTAGTTTGATAATTTTAAAGAGGAGGTGAAGCATTTTCATTGGCATTGTGTCTAACCTTATATATAACATTTCAACCAAAAAAAAAAAAAATTCATTGGCAAGAATCCCAATTCTGATTCCCATGAAGAAACACTCTTTCTTCTTCCTCTTCCTTGCATTTTCTTGTCTTTTCTCTCTAGGCCAGTGTCAAATTCTCACCGGAGGAGGAACCGACGATGGGTCTGAACAATGGGGATACGTCGAAGTTCGTCCAAGTATGTCCATATTTTCTACTATCATTGAATTTACATACGTGAATGTCTTAGTTTAAGACATATCTATCAGGAAAAAAATGTACTAATAAGTTTGTCCGAACTATTTATGTATTTATGCAGAAGCTCACCTGTTTTGGTGGCTCTATAAAAGCCCATATAGAGTTCAAGATCCATCAAGACCATGGCCTGTAATTCTATGGCTCCAAGGTGGCCCCGTAAGAGCTTACTTGTTCGGTGGTGTTTGTCTCTCATTTTTTACTGTTAAGTTTTAAAGTTAAGCAGGTAAAAACTTATGTTTAATTTTGATTATGTTTACAATATTGAATCTTCCAGGGCGGCTCAGGTATTGCTATTGGAGATTTCCTAGAAATAGGACCGCTTGATGGAAATTTGCAGCCTAGGAATTCTACTTGGCTCCACAAAGCTGATTTGTTATTTGTGGTAAAAATTTACAGAATTCATAATTTTTTTACTGTCAATTCTTACAGCAATGTTAGTGACTTTTACCATTTCTACATTCGGTTGGGTTTTAGGATAGTCCTGTGGCAACAGGATTTAGCTACGTGGAGGACCCAGCATTGGTGGTGAAAACTGATGTTGAGGCAGCAGCTGATCTAACTACACTATTGAAAGAGTTGTTTAATGGAAACAAGAAACTCCAAGAAAGTCCTCTGTACATTTTCGCCGAATCGTACGGTGGGAAATTCGCTGTCACTCTTGGACTCTCTGCTTTGAAAGCCATTGAAGCAGGACAATTGAAACTTAAACTAGGAGGTACAGTTCGTTTCTTCATCAGGTTTAAGATCAAATCTCAAGAAAAAAGTAAAAGACTCCATTTGCTAAATTTCTGATATTGTAACAGGAGTTGCTTTGGGGGACAGCTGGATTTCTCCTGAAGATTTTGTGGTAAAAATGTAGATTCTACCTAGAAAGAACATTCTGTTTATAGATGTGCATGATTCGATCGAATCAATAATAACTCCGTAACTTTAATTGACGATACAGTTTTCATGGGGACCTCTTCTTAAAGATGTGTCAAGAATGAACAACAAAGGGTTAAACATTTCAAACAGTTTGACATTAAAGATTCGGCAGCAATTAGCTGAAGGGAAATTTGAAGATGCTTCGAATACATGGAGTGATCTAGAAAATGTTATTTCTGACAACAGTAATGACGTGGTATATATATAAATCTCTTTAGTAGATGCATCTTAGTACAAACAATAAGTTAGCAGAAACTGAGCTAGTTCTGTTGCGGTTTCAGGATTTCTACAACTTCCTGCTAGACAGTGGAAATGACCCTGTCATAGCTACCACCATAGCGAAATCAAAGCGAATAGGTGCAGCTCCTGATGGGTACTCAAGATATCTTAGTTCCAAAATCCATAGATCAAGATCACCTGGTATTGGAGTGCAAAGTAGTACTGATATTGGTGATTTGTTGAACGGTCCGATTAAAAAGAAGTTAAAGATTATTCCTGCAAATGTCAGGTAAGTAAAATTTTCAGATGGGTACTGCATTAGTCAATTGGTTTTATGCTTTCTTTCATTAATTTCTTAAATGCATTGTTTTTTTTACAGTTGGGGAGGACAAAGCAACTTGGTATTCCCTGCCATGTCTGGCGATTTCATGAAGCCTAGAATCGTGGAGGTAAATGATCATCATTCGATTACCTTCGTATAAACTACAGTTATTTCTGAGCTCACTGAATGAGGACTAATTCTGTTAGCATTTATCAGGTCGATGAGCTGTTAGCAAAACGCGTAAGCGTAACCATATACAATGGACAGGTGAATAGTATGATTTCATAATAAGTTTACTATGTTTGTCCACCTCCTATCAACATTTTTTATTGATCTGGTTTTATGTTTTTACAGCTTGATCTCATATGTTCAACAAAAGGAGCAGAAGCATGGATTAACAAGCTAAAGTACCTTTCTTTCTTACCACTTCCTATCCTTAAAACTTCAATAGCTAATGTACTTTACAGGATTTAGAGACTAACTGAATCTGCATCTTCAGGTGGGATGGTTTGAACAATTTTTGGAGTCAGGACCGAACTCCTCTGTATTGCAAAAGTGATTACAAAACCACAAAAGGTTTTACAAGTTCGTACAAGAATTTCTCCTTCTACTGGATTCTTGGTGCTGGGCATTTCGTAAGTAACAAAACCTTTTTGGATTTTTTAAGATCCATACTCGAATGAGACCGGTCTTCTGTGACTAAATGACATTCAATCTTGTGGACGCAGGTTCCCGTGGATCAACCCTGTCTTGCTCTACAAATGGTGGGAAGCATTACTAAATCACCAAGTATTTCTTAGCAATGAATAGTGGTAGAGAAAGGGAAATTTTAATTTGAAATGTAAAACGTGAAATTGGAAGCCTTTTCATTCTTCAAGTATTGCTCAGGTCATTTTAGGGGTGTGATTGGTTTCATTCTTTACTAAACTATTGCTATTAATAATAATAATAATAATAATAATATTAATAAATAGTTTTATTCACTAATAAATCTTACAATTCTTTTTTTGGGTTAATGTCATTTTTGGTCCTTCTACTCTTAGTCATTGTTTAATGTAGTCTCTTTATCGGATTAATGTACAAAACCAAATCCTTTACTTTTTGTCATCTTTCGTCTTTCGTTTCTAATCCTTACACAAATCGACGTTAACTTTCTAATAAAAATGCGTCATATCTACTTACATGGCATAGCTAACGGGTACAAAATATTAATATTTTAATAANAAAAATAATTAATAAAATAAAATAAAATAATCTTTGCCACTCAATCTCCTCCTCCCCACAAAAGCCTCCTCATCACTAAACACATTCTCTACTCTCAACCTCTTTGCCACTCCATCGAACCAAAACCTATCTAAAATGATCAAATTTCGACCAAAACACCAAACCCTACACTAAAAATAAAATCAGATCCGGCTGAAAATCACACTAAAATTCCAGATCTAACACACCAATCATTAAAAATAAAGAGACTAAAAATATCATCAAAAATGAGAGAAAATAAAACATAACAACTAGGGCAAGTAACAAACACTTATTATATGATAGGAAAATCAACCCCCTAAACCTTCAAAATCAAACAAATAAACACCAGAATCAAAGATCCCTAAATTTTTTATAAAAAAATTACTTACCGGATGAATTTAACACACTACTTAAGTAAAATCACTAAATCCTTATCGCATCCATTAATACTCCCTCTGTTCCTCAAAATATGTCTTTCTGGAATAGTAAAAATCTGTTTTACCATGATCTTTGATCTTATTTTATTCCATATTGGTTCATTTTTATTCCTAATTTTCACTCACATTAAAACACCATCATCAAATTGAGTTGATGAGTAAAAAATAATAATTTTTTTGCACAAAATATATGCTACGAAAAAAATAAAATGATAAGTATTATGAACAGTAAAAATTCGCAGGAAAACGACGTTTTTTGAAGGACAAAGGGGTATATTTTTTCCCTCATTTCTTTTAAAGATTTGCTTAGTTTTTTCTAAAAAAATGTCTTTTTAATATAACATAATCCTAGTCAAAATCAACAAGAAGATGAACCAATATCTTTTTTTAATTTTGTTCACAACGACTATTTTTCTTTTTCTTTAATTGTTATATAAACGTATTTTAGCACTCTACCAAAAACATTATTATTACATTACATTAGCAAAACGCTGCGTGCCGACTCTTTGCTACGTCCTTTCATCCCTTTGTTAATTCGACTAGCGCTGACTTTCGCTTCCTCCCCTCCCTCACGCGTCGTCTCCTTCCTCAACCGGTCAGATCACGCCACGTTTCCCAGTTCCCACCTTAAGGAAACAACCATCGTCGACACCTCTTCCCTCTCAAACCTTAACAACAAATCCAGAGAAATTGCCGATTAGATTCTCCGCTCCCGACTCATCAATCAATCAATCAATCAATTAATCGGACCGCGATCCGCTACACCTTCCCGTCGAATCATGTTCAAGTTCTGGTAAATTTCCCTTTCTCGATCGCCTAATCCATTTCTATAGCTATAGGAATTCTTTGATTCTCGTGATTTACGGCGTCGTTTTGTGTTGCAGGGGTTCGCAGGACGAACAACCGCCACCGCCGCCACGTCAGGATTCCACTCCACAATCGTGGTATCCCCAGTCGGTGCATAACTCCCCGGGTTCTTCGCTCCCCGGCACGCCGAGCAGCACCGCGTCTAGTAATGGCTATGGTTTTCAGCGGCCACAGTCTCCTGCTCACGTGTCGCCTTCTGAAGCCGCTAGTGTTATCACACTCTTGAGAGACAAAAGGTGAATTTTTGGTGTTTTGCTGATGAATAACAATTCGCGTATCAATTTGCTGGTTGTGTATTTGTACATTCTAATGGGCTCCTTGCTTTTTTTGGTTTGAAATGTGTCTAGTGTTGATGAGCTACGGAAACTATTGTCCGACAAGGATGCATACAATCAGTTCCTGCTCTCTGTTGATCAAGTAAAGTTTCAAAATAATGTAAGTTTGAAATACTCATTTTGTTGATTTATCTTTGTTTACCAATGGTGAAAGCTAGTGAGTTCCTTGGTTTTGCTGGTTGCATGCTTTGGGTTTTGCAGTTTGCCTTAAGTGGGTGTTGTTTATGTAGTAAAAGAAGGGATTTGGTTCCAATTAGGGTTAGGAAATTGTGCTGTGGCTTTGTTCTAGAGGTTTTCTGGTGTTTCTGTTGATAAGCTAAGGTCGAGAGTTGTTCACTCTTCAACCAGGTTTTGTTTTTGTTCTGAATAGTGGTTTAGTCATGTGCTGTAACTAGTAGACCTATGCATGATTATCGCTCCACTCCTTAGGTTTGCAAATTTCAGCAGTAGCAAATGTTATTTATGGAAGGGGAAAATGGACTAACCTTTGGTGATGCCTATACTTGGGGAGTAAACTCAGTTATGAAAACAAATACTCGGGATTCTAACATCACTATCTTAGCATGTTCCTCTTTTTTGACCAACACAGCCCTACCACAAGTGCTGCATGAATTGCTAAAGCACTCCCATTATACCATCTTAGCATGTTCCTCTGTATCTTTATGCTATAAGGTTCTAGTGAGATCAATATTTTTGTAAAAGCTTGCTTATCAGGGAAGATGTGGTGCCCAAACACACACAATAAGCATGTGCTGTGTATGGTTAAATGCTTGTCCTCAAGCTTTTCTAAAATGTGGCAGAACCCTAGTTATGCAAGGCATGAAATGCCATAAACCATTTCGCACAGCAGCTTTTTTTTTTATTATTTGTTTTATTTTTAGTGTAGCTGCAGAGGAACAGAAAACAACTTTAATCACGTATCGTG
This sequence comes from Viola pubescens var. scabriuscula, assembly GCA_002752925.1. NCBI lineage: Eukaryota > Viridiplantae > Streptophyta > Magnoliopsida > Malpighiales > Violaceae > Viola > Viola pubescens. Next base: position 32,926 of record NBIL01078244.1, on the reverse strand, counting down.
TTGTTTCAGTAAAGGTTTGATAATTGCTTCACTGTTTCTTTCAGATTAGAGATGATCTTCGTAAGGAAACCCTTCAGTTGGCCAGTAAGTTCTTCGACTATTTATTTATTTAAGGTTTATGTGAGTTATATGGAGAGACTGATGGACATTTATTCTTGGTATGTATGTAGGAGAGAACTTGGAGAAGGAACCACGAATAATGGAACTACGAAATCAAGTGAGTTTTAAGGCCATCTTTCATTGTGCACTAGCATGGCTGGTTTTGTCCATTGAATGTTAAACCAGTTCTCCTTTTCGTGTTCTGTTCACAGTGCAGGATAATACGGACAACTGAGCTGGCTACTGCTCAGGAGAAATTGAATGAGCTAGAAAGACAAAAGGAAGAGTTGATGAGGTCCTGTTCTCCTGCCTCCCTTATCCAAAGGCTTCAAGGTATATTATACAGTTACTTACTCCATTCATAAGGCTCAAGCTTCTAGTAAGATGAGACTAGAAACATAACATTATAATTTATATGACCATAACAATTTGTTTATCATTGGCAGAGGCAATGAGTAAGACCGAGGAGGAATCTGAAACTCTGAACAGACAACTCCTTGATAGGGAGATAGATATTGGGACATTCGTTCCAAAGTACCGAAAACTTCGGGAGACCTATCACAAGCGAGCACTTATCCATCTTGCAACCAAAACATCTACTGGATGACTTGCATTTGAATGTATGTATCAATACAATACTGAGTACTTGTTTGTGTATCAACACTGAATACGTGGTTGTTTGTATATTTGGTCATAATTTTGCGTTGGTTTCCCTTCTAGTTTAGTTTTTCGTTCTTTTCATCATTATTGAAGGGATGCCAAATAAATCTTTTTGTAGGATTTTTATGCGATGCGTTTTTATATTCATGTGTGGTTTTATCACTTATTATGCCAAAACACCAGCCGAACAAAATTTCAAATTTGTACATGTATTTACCAATGCGACGAGTGTTTGGGTTCTTGTTGAAATCGTAGGCTCGTAGGTTTTGCCTGTTGTAATTTGGAACCCTGTTTAATCCTGGAATCTACTGATCTAGGGAGTAATTCTCAATTGCCTAACACAAAGGTTACTAATACCGGAATGTAAGTAATGTTTTTTTTTTCTTCCTTCAAAATAAAGAATAATTAAGATAAGGTGGGATCTAATCAACCAAGTCCTAAGCAGAAAATGACGAGCCAAACTGGATAAAGATAACATCATACTGAACTGTAAAACGGTAAAACCCAAATCAAATCCATTTAGCTTACAATCTGGATTTGTTTTCAACTCCCTAAGAAAAAACGTTCCATTTTGTTTTAAATTTATTCTGCTGCTTTCTTTCCTTTCTTTTGGGCAAACGACTAATATAGATCAATTAATCTCGTTCAATCATACTCGGGATGATTTTCTCAACATATCTATACTTTAATAGTTTAACTTGAAAGTTGAAACCATACTACTCTCTTAGAATAACGGGTCTACTATCTCCGTCCTTTTTTAATGAATATTTGGAGTCTAAAATTTTGTTAGTTCAATCAAGGTACTTTTAGTTCCACTTGTAAGTAAAAATTATTTTGTGTTAAGTCAGAATTTAAATAAAAAAATTGAAGAAAATTGTGAACTACATAAATTTTCAGAGGTGGGTCAAATTGACAGCACTTTTTTTAGAATTTATTTTTTTAAAAAAAATTGTGTCGTCGTTATAAACGTGTATTAAAAAAAAACGGAGGGAGTATGTACGAAAGTAACTCTTGATTATAAAAAAAAGTATATTTGATTTTGACCTTACGATCAGGAAAGTTGCATCTCACACGGAGCGTGTGGCACATTGTGAAGCTGACAGGTGGCAAGTAGCAGAACAAAGTAATTAAAACTTAAATTTGTTTCCAGTTTCGCGGAAGAAGAAGAAAAGCACTAGCATCAGCTAAGCCATGGCATCTCTGTCTCGCCATGCTAGAACACTCGCATCTTCTTCTCCATCATCGTCACCGTTAACCAAACTAATCCGCAAATCGGCGGCTGAGAGCTCACCGTTCGTAGCAACCAATAGCCCGGCTAGGTGGTGCTCCTCATCTTCCTCGCCCAAGCCAGAGAAGAAACTAGAAGACCGTCTCTCAGCCGTTATTGACGCCGCCAATGACCGCAAACTCCCTCCTGAACTCCGCGGCCAGCGCAACAACGTCAGGTCAGTTCCCGTCTCACTCCAAAAGACACCAGCATGACTCGTTTTAAGAAAGCAATTAGATCTTAATGTTTTACTTAATTGCCTATTGATTTGACTTAATTGCGATCTGGGCAGGTCAGAAACTGATATTATTAACGTTGTGGAGCAGAGGATATGGCATTCGATGGAAGAAGGCCATTTCGAGAATTTACCAGGAAAAGGGAAACCACTCAACCTAAATACTAACCCTCACGCGGACCCTGCTGATGACACGTTGTATCGAATCCTCTCGAAAAATGGGTGCGCGCCGGAGTGGGTTGAGCTGAATAAAGAGATACGAGCTAGAGTCTCTGAGTGGCGACTAGCATTGCAGAAAGCATGGAAAAGCAAATGTAGTGGAGATCACTCGGAATGGAATGAAGGGTCAGAAGTTTTGAAGAGACAATTGCGCGATATAAACGATAAGGTGACAATTGATTTCCAACTGCTTGATTCACTTTTGTGTTCTGATGTGATAATCTAGTCATTTTCCCTTAATTAGATGGTCCTAAATTGTGTTAGATTTTACTGCAAATGCTTCGGTGCGTTGAACTTATCTGCAAGTTCAATACTTTGTTGGTCTGGTCCTGGTTAAGATTTCCGTTGCGTTGCAAGTTGTGCCCTAATAGGCTACCAGCTCCAGTTTTTTGTTTTCTGTTTCTGATATTTTGATGGGAGTCTGAGACATTAGCTTAATGTTTCCTTTACTGTTGTACCGAATTGAGGAGTTTAACCTTCGTTGTCGTTGGTGTTTTGGGGGTTTTGTTTTGTGACAATTTGCGGTTACTCATTTGTACTGAGTGTACTGAATGAATGTGTTTCTCTATTGCAGGTTTTCCGGTACAATCTAATTGTTCCTTTTGGACGACAAATGTTTGGACTTAAGTGGGAGAAGGAACTCGATCGGTTAAATGACTGATGAGGGTTCCTCTATGTTTCAGGTTTTTTTTCCCCTTACAAATTCTGGCTGTTATTGAAAAGAAACAACATAAAACCTTACTTTGAGCTGAATGAAGATGCTTTTTAGTTGTTGTGACTTGTCCGCATGTTCTTCTGATTATTCATAATTAGACTGACTGTTCCTGCAAAGGGCAATCATAACCCAACTTAAGGATGGTTTCCTTTTTTCGAAATTCAACAACGCGCGAAATGCATCGCGATGCTGTTATCCTCTAAATGGTAGACCTACAAATTCCGGTCGCCTTTCTTTGTAAAGGTGGACCGAGTTTCCCTTGAGCCTAGACTCTGCTGCAGTTGAGCAGCATATCCTTCCTGCTAGATCTGTCAAGAAAAAATGTATGGTTGAGGATATTACGGATCTCAACCCATCTTCCTGTTTGATAACCTGCCTTTCAGAACTGAAAACCTGCTACATTCAGGTTCGCGCACGAATATGTCTATACATAAGAAATACTAAGGTTCGAACCACATCCATCATTTGACAATGTTAAAGAGAGTTTCTTTAGAGAAAATAATCATTCAGTTTGTTATCAAACCAACGGCAACCATTCATTAGAAGAGCAGCAGCCAAGAGGAATTTCAAAAATCCTTGTAATAACAATTCAAGTTAAGAGTTGTACAAATATAGTTATTCTAATGTAGTTGTACCGTTATGTAGATGAAATTGGATTCTGGAATTAAAATAAAACTTGTTTAAGGTTGTGTTCATCCACATCATAATAATTCTCAGACGAATAAGTACCGTAAAACGAATGGAATCTCTTACGGGTAAGCGAATAGAACACCCCATTATTACCACCATGAAACATAGGCAAGCAGATGTTATTTTCCATACCTTTCACCACACCCTTCTCCGACAAAATCGCCCCTTCTGGCCAACTCACAAACACCGTGTTGTCACCTAAACTTTCCACCATTTTCCAGCCGCTGTTACTCTCGTCCCGTCTCAAAACCTCAACCCCTTTCTTATTTCTGGGGACAATGAGAAGAACAGCTTCTGCACCCATCTCCACAGTGGTGGCAATCTGAGGAAGTTGGTGGGGAGGGAAAATATAGCATATCTATACACTCGTTATTCTTCGTAGGGAGTGAAATTCTCTGTTTTGTAACCGAATTGAAGAAAATATTAGGATCAGGGGATACTATATTTGAATAATTTAAAGACTGCTAGCACAAAACACATTGAAAGATATTGTTGAATAAAATCAAATCGTTTGTGTGCATTATTTGATAAATGATAGCATTTGTAGGACTTAGATGGCAGTTCATCTACACAAATGGCAATAACAATATATTCGTTATCTTCACAGAAAAGTAGATATAGTCACTACGTTTCAGACTTCAAAGCATCCTTCATTTGTTTTGAGAATAACAAATCAAGATCGCACACATGGATGGCAATAACAGTGCTGTGAATTTCCATTTTGTGAAACAGAGAAAGAGCGGCTAGTTCCTTCCACTCATTTTCCCTCTAATCAAAGTAAATACTGTAATTCTTTAATATAGTCAACCCCCGAAAATCATGAACCTTGAAAGCATGAATTTAAATAAACTTCATCTAAAGTTAAAAATATAAATAAATAAAAAGGATATGGATATTTGATAGTCACGGTTACAATATTATAATTTGCAAATGTTAACCTCTCGTTTACTAAAAATGAGCAACATAATCGTTTCCATAAATTAACAACATATATAATGAAAACAACCATATATTTTGGAACATTGTATCGTTTAAACGAGATTAATCTTTAACTAAAATGACTAGAGAAGACACCCATAAAGTTTGAAAAAGATAAGAAAAATTAGTAGTTGTTGCCTTGAAAGCCATCATCATAAGCAGGTTCATCATCACGGGTATCTGGTTGATCGCACATTGGAGACGTAAAAAAAAGTGGCTTAAGTATGTACTTAACAGTGTCATGATACACTGAAGTTGGTCTATCTAAGTTAACCCCAGATTTTCCACCAGCAAAGTTGGTGAGAATGTTACAAGTTTGGTCCGGTGACGAGATGAGCCTTACTTTGCACAATTTCTCCTTAAGTTGTTTCCCGTTCATCATGTATTTGTTCACAATCATGTTGAAATTTCCCTTGTCATCTGTCTCATCGCTATCATAGTGCATAACTCTGCTCCTCTCATCCATACATGTAAGGGACACCTTACACCCTATATCATAATAACCACAAGTTAAAATGTCAGTAAAGTATGCTATTTTTACTCTTCTATTGGTCCATTTTTGTCTCAAATAATCTTTAGTAATGTTTTACCCCAAATGTATTGTTCTTATAAGGTTTCACCCCTTTTTTTTGTCACAACTTTCCCAAGCGTACAAAAGACCTGCTTCATCAGTTTGGTTAATTGGAACTTAAATTTATTTTTATTTAAAGTAAATACATGCTAAGTTTCACAAATATTACAAGAAGATATATATACTATATGTTTACCTTTGATGGGCCTGCCACCGTTGGACCAGTCAACATAGCCCTTAGTGCAGTCTTGGCATAATACTGTACCGGCGATATGTATGAGCTCCCCTGCTTTGTTCCAGGCGGCGACCGAATTAGCGCACCCTAAAACAAGTGATGCTACAATCAAAATCCAAGCCGCTCTTGCCATCTTTTATCTCACTTCTAAAACTATAAGATTGAAGTGCAAACTTGTTTAAAGAAGCTCTTATATATATATAGGTTATACATATACATGAACAACATTTCCTTTTCTTTTTCTATAGAAAAAATATTAATAATTTTTTGTTTGAGAAATAGGAGTGGATGGCCACTAAACCATGACGTGCTACCCATTTTGTTCTTTTATCTGTATCATTAGTATATACTTTGGAGTTTGGTAGAATAATTGAGACAGCCTAGACATTTGAACATGGCTGTTGAATGTACTGAAATGGAATTATAAGCCAAAAGAGTTGCCAATTGCCATAACTAAAAAAAGTGCTTCTAACCAACATTGGTTGCCATGACCACGTAGTTGATGATAAAGTAAAGTACCATTAGGATTTTAGCTCGAGCTTCAACTTCGTCTATAAAAAAAAAAAAACTAATATTTGCAATATTTGTTGTGGTCAAGTAGTAAGAGATTTGTTTACTCTTAACGAATATCTCGAGTTTGAATATTGGGAATAGAAACATACTAAAAAAGTCACCTCTCTTTAAAGATCTGACCCGATAATACTCGGACGATATTAATTTTAGTTGATAGATTCCGTAGCATGCCAACATGACAAATAATTATTTTATAATAAAATTTTGAAAATACTTCCTTAATTTTTTTACTTTTTTGTTGTTGTTGATAATTTAGAATTGTAAGCCTAATTGATTTTGCTTTCAAACCCTTAAGTTAGTTGATAAAAAAGAGAATTAAATTTTACAGAACAATATTGGCTAACAATCGAGTAACATTTTTGATATATTATCTTATTTTTAGCCCAATAGAAATTGACTCATTGTGTGGCACCAACTCATTTTCAAAATTTTGTTACTTGGCACCATTTTGTTTATTTATATATTCATCAAATGAATTTTATTAGACTAGACTTGCAGTGGGACCTGCTCAAAGAGCAGAACCCTCCAAAAATAGGCGTATGCCACTATTTACGACGCGCACACGGTATTCTTTAGTAAAAGGCGAAAGAATAGTTCGCTTTGTGCTCGACGCGCGGCTGCGTGACTTTTAATTTTAGTTTGCTTCCCTTTATATACAACTTCAGCTGCTTGCTTTCCTTTCTTCTAACCGATGTGGTATTTTTAAACCCAAGCAATCAAGCAGAACCAGAGCAATCACCATTTACACTATAATTGATTTGTTACACAAATGAAACTTCAACTTCATAGAACAAGTTTAGCATTTGAGATTTGAGAATATAGCTGCTACACTTTGAAGTTCGAATACTACTGGATTTGAAAAACAAAGCAGCTGGGAAACACAAAAAGATGGGAAATTCTTATTAGATGATCGATACAGACCTTTTCCCTTAACATGATCTCTACTGATGATCGAGGCAGACCAAAATCTCATTTCCTTTACTTTTCTTTCCAGCCTCAGAATCACATACAAAAGGGAAACCGTTTTCAACTGTGTGTATCCAAGTACATATTGATTAAAAAGCTACACAACAAGCAGTAACTGATCAACAAGAGTAAAAAAAATCATACTGTTACCAAGTCTAACAAAAACCCATGAACGCAAACTTATTAAATAGCAGTAAATGAGAGTAAGAAAGAATGCACCATGAATAGCAAAGAACACAAGCCAACAAATAGAGCCATTAAAAAACAAGAACGAAATTAGCAAGAAAAATAGACGAGGGAACTACCCGACGAGATAAGGATCGGAAGAACCAGTTACTGAGAAGTCGACAACACCACCAACGAAGCCTTGCAAGAGACGGGCATGCCTGGCTCGATCAAAAGCTTCGAGTTTCTGGAGCTCAACTCTATGGTTTAAAGGAATGGACCTCTAGAGGGAGAAGAGTAGCACAGTAAACAACCGACTGATTATGCAGCAGCACTAAGAAGGAGAGGAGCCATCTTTTCTTATTATACTTTTTTTTGTTTTTACTGTTTCTTTACGGCGGCTGTATTGGTGAAGAAGGGTCTTTTATCGTTTAATGGGCTTCTTGGTTTTTGGAGGAGAATCTTGAAAAAAAGGGTCAAAGAAAGAGATCGAAATGACGTAATCAAAGGATCAAACTGAATAAAAAACGATGGTATAGAAGAAAATAGGAAAAGATTGGACAAACTTTGCAGTAAAATTTGGGTGAACTAAATAGAATAAGATTATCCCAATCTTATTAAATAGGATTACCCCGCACAAAAATTTGGCTGAACTAAAAGCACAAAGCAAAACATGCACAACTGAATTGTTCACAGGCACACCACAAAAGCCAATGCAACAAAAATACAGCAAAATAATTATCCTCCACAAACATAGGACCTCAATTACAAAATGACATCCAAAATCATACGAGACCCATATGACAACCATCCCAGGCGTGATTGGAGTTTAAGCCAAGAGCTATGATTGGACTAAAGGAAACTATGGATTGATTCATACAAATCACAGCAAGCCAGCTGTCTTGAGAGCAACCTTGAAGTCCTCTTCATTATTCCAGGATGGTACCTGCATCGGCAGCAACAGACCAGAATCTGTCAGATTATGCTCACAACCCACATGACAACCCCATCAAACATAAATGAAGTTGTTCTGAAAATTAAGGATCAAGCAACCATGCAGAATGCCATTAAGTGAAAGATAGTCCCACTGAGGATTCCACAATTTTCCAACATGCGTATAGGATTTCACCACAGAAAAAGATGGGGCTATTACAGCACCTTTTGCTGCTGAGGCATCGATTAAATCTAATGAATAATTTCATTGGGACAAAGTCTAGCAGTTGAAAGCCACCGTACTTCAAAACCCAAATATAAGAACAAATCTGCCCTACTGCAGAATAAATGCATAATAACCCTGAAAGAAATGCACTGGCTATTACCTCAACTACTTGTGTGTTAAAATACTTTTCAATCTTTTCCATGATCATTCTGTCGTGATCTGTCATAATGAAGTTGAATATGGCTCCTGCAGGATCAATGTAGAACCGCCCACAATCAGTAATCAAGAACTAAATCCCATAACTCGACACAATAATCAAACTATATGGAAATATCAAAGATGTAGAAAAAAAACAGTGTTCATTGAGTAACCCCGCAACAAAAGCATCATAATTTCATGTTAAAGAGCATCTGATAGATAGGAAAAGAGCAGAACTCAATAGAAAAATACCTTTGCGCCCAAAGCGTCCTGCCCTACCAATCCTATGAAGATAGACCTCAAAGTGAGGTTCTGATCGGTTCTCATACTTTATTGGAAGATCATAATTCACTACCAAATTAACCTGCAAAACAACAAACGCCAGAGTCAACTAGACTGCAGAGATGAACAATAGCTTTGGACTCTCACAATACAGATCAATAAGAGGAGGCTTGTGTAATATGTAAAGGCTGCACCTGTTGTTGATCAAAACCTCGGGCAAGAAGATCAGTTGATATCAGAACCTGAGTCAACCCATCTTTGAATTCTCTGACTATCTTATCTCGGTCTTCATGAGTAAGTGCACCATGAATGGTCGTAACGTCATAACCTAAATCTACAAGTGCTTGATGCAACATGCTTGCACTGCGCTTTGCATTAACGAAGATGATAGTCTGCCCTAGACGTTCTCCCAATTCAAGAATTCTGTCCTTTATCACCATAATCTTGGCCTGTTCATCTGGAAGATAAACTTTGTACTGCTTAACAGCTTCTAGAGAAAGTTCTTCTTTCTTCACAAAGAGTTGATTATAACCGTCTTTCACAACCTTTGAAGCAAAATTCTTGACAGCATCGTCAAATGTGGCAGAAAAAAGAAGAACCTGTAACAAATTGGAAATATGAAGAAATAAGCCACCGTTCTGGCAATTTGGTCATGGACTTAATCTCCAGATCATCACTATAACACCTAATTATTACACCAGCAAAAACACAATCAGTGCATCTCTAAGCACATAATATAACTGGTTAGGAGTTAAGATGGTAAAGACAAACCTGGCAGCGAGCATTTGCTCTTTTAATATCCATAATTATCCTCTGGGAATCATCTTGAAAACCATCCTGCAGCAATATAAGCAGCAAACAATCAATAACCTATTCAGAAAACATGGATATTGCCTACATAAAACCTAAGAAAGTAACATGAATCATCCAGTCATTAACAAAGCACTAATCAGTTCCTTGAGACCAAGCTTGATAGAAAACGTTAGGATAAGATGCATGTAATGCGAAAAAGTCTCCCATATAACTTTCACTATGAGTGGGTTGCAAAAACAGTAACCAACACCCCTTTTAGGAACCCATAAGAGGGCAACCCCTTTTCAAGGATCCCTTTCTGATGAAGTAGTTGAAAGCGTCATAAGACAAGAATTTGTAATGATAGCTTAAGCAAAGCTAGGCAATTGAGTAGCAATAATATCACTAGAACCTTACAATACATAGGAAAGTTCTTCTGGCTTCTCATTTTCTGCTCAACTCCATTCTTAAATCATTGGACTTACAGATAATTTAGTAAAAGCAGGGACTAATCGATTTATTGCCTGGCTTTAGAGGGCTGTTTTTGTGAAAGAATGATCTAATGATATTGGCTGTCTAATTTGTAAGCCTTGTTCATAATTTTAATAATTTTTCATTTTCGATCAGAAAAAAAAGTAACATGAAAAGAAACCAGTAATCAACAAAGACATAGCTTCACTTTAGCGAAACACTTGTATACAAGTACCGCAGCATTAGTGAACCTAATCAAGATAATGAAAGCAGCTTAAAATGGGGAAATTGCAAGTAAGTTCCAGCAGAACAAAAAACCTTGAGAGCATGTTAAGTTACACAGACTAGAAAGGCCATTACCAAACAGAAAACAGGCAACAAGAGTATCTCTACAGTTTCGTAAAAACCACTGTAGTTTTGTACCTACCTTAGCAAGCATGTGATCTGCTTCATCAAAAACAAGAACCTTCATATCTGAAACACCCAATTTCCTCTGTGACATCAACCTCTTTATTGTCCCAGGAGTCCCAATTACCACTTGGGCAGTAACTGGTGGCCTCACTCTCGTCCTATCATTACCAGCATTGTCCGTAGGCACTGCACATTCTGATGTAATCCCTGTATACTTCCCCATCTTGGTCAGCACCTCAATATTCTGCATCAACCGAATCAACATTACTAATCATCCACCTCAAATAACTACCTAACTAACCACTAAACTATTAAAATTTACCTGAATAGATAATTCTCTTGTAGGGCAAATGCAAAGTGCCTGGGGTCGTTTTAGTAGCGGATCAATGCGGCTTAGCATGCCCAGCACGAAACAAGTAGTCTTACCAGACCCATTATGAGCTTGAGCTATTAAATCTTTGTGCGGGGGAGTTAATATCATTGGAAGACTGATAGCTTGAATCTTACTAGGCTTCTGAAACTTCATCTCGACGTATAAACCCTTCAACAGTTCCGGCGACAGATTCAACTCCTCAAAAGTGGTCGCCGACGTGTACGGAGTCTCTCCCGACGTGACCTAAATCATCAGAATTAAACAAAATTAACTCAATTAAACCCTAATCTGGCCAAACGTGAATAAAACCAACCGGAAATACAAGAAGTAAGATATCATACAGCTCGGATATTGGAGTCTTCAGGATCTTCAAGGAACTTATTGACTTTCTTCTCCTCATCAATGGTCAGTGCCTCGACGTTGAGTTCAGAGACAGCTTTACCAGCGGGACTTGAGGCGGTGGACTCTACAGAGGCGGAAGCTTGATCTTCCTCTTCTGCTTCGTCTCCCCATGACCGCTTTATCTCCGCCACCGCTGGTTTGGCCTCTTCTGTCAGCGCCGTGGGAGGCGGTGCACCAGCGGCGTCTGTCATGTTCGATTGACTGAGAAAGGAAATAGTTCTTCACTCTTCGGAGTTACTTTAGTAAAGCTTTGTTCGCGGAAGGAGAGATCTTTTGGTAGAAGCGATCAATTTGACTGCCGTTTTACGTTTATGGCGTGCGGACTGTAGTCTGCACCGACTCAGTAGCTTAAAAACGAGGCTGTTCAATTACTGGGCGGTAAATATTAAACATTGCCGTTTTCCTTCCCGGTAAGATTTTTTTCCCTATGGGCCCATCTAGAAATGGTCTTTTTTTACGGGCCCCAAACAGAAAGGCGTACTCAAGTTCGGGCCGGGTAGGGACAGATTGTCGTCCCTACGACTGATGGGTTTATTTCGTTTAGCGCGGAGGTTAATCACTTAATCTGATTTTGGACCTAAAGCTAGGCCCGGGTGAGATGAAGATGCGTGATTTTCTTATTTATTAATTATTAGTAGTAGATGGTATAAATTAAGGGATTAAGAAAGCATAATGTTTTTTCAAAATTACACGAAGAAAACATAACATTTAAGTTTTTCTTTTATTTATTTTTATTATGGTAATGATTTGAAGCTTAGAAATCTCATTGCTCAACACTACTGTGGATTAAACCGTGACATACTTCATAAAAAACATGCACTTACTAATTGTATTCTACTACGATTTCGTGTACATAATAAGTACATTTATAATTATTCTTTTGAAAAAACATAATCAAAATTTTGTCATTTTCTCAAGTAATTATACATGTGGGAAAAAAAGGAAAAATGATATCAAAAGAGGAAGAAAAAAAAATCAACAACATGGATGATAAAAATGAAAAAGAAAAAAAGCTATAATTTTATTTTTCTTAAAAACAAAAAAAAACATTTAAGTCAATGAGCACTTAATCAACATTGTGAAAACCAAAACTAAACCCAAAAGCAACACGAGAAAGGAAGTCCGCCATCAATCAAGTTCGCTACCCTTCCCCCTTGTACTATAATTTTAACAAAAGCCAAAGCGTAACTAGAAGTGGGTCTTAACTTTGGTGGATGTCTATCTATGTATACAAGGCAATCATCGTTGCTAATGTTCCCTCCATCCATTTGTTTAAATGGGCCTTCAAAAGTGGTACCATAACACTTTCTTTCTTGCTCCTTTAGAGCATCGAGAATAAGACTTTCGAATTACAAAATGGAGGGAATGTGCATAATTCCCGCTTTCAAAACAAAACAAAACAAAACATCTCTTTTAGGGTAGTATCAAAGTGTCTCAACTAGAAAAGTAAATTAAACAAACATTTTTTTTTTAATCACTTTGTTATAAGACAAGAGGAGAGTGTTGGCAAGAAATTAGTACTCAATTATTCAAAAGAGTACTTAATTAACCAATGCAAATCATGGACTTAGGTGATAGTGATACTATTTGATTAATTGATTGCACTATAAATGGGTTTCTTTGGAGTGTGTCATACTTGAAGGAAAAAATAATTAATGCTTAAATTCCGCAATCTACAGAGCACAAAACTATTGTTTATGCCTCAATCTCCTAATCTTTTAGTATTATATCATGTCACTAAGACCAACCACAGCAGGATACTTTTTAAGAGATTATTGGCTGCAGTAGGAAACTTTTGAGGTGTCAATTACTGAGTAGGATAAAAAGGGTGTCAAAATTTAACATCCGCTGCTGCCGTGGATGGTCTAATGGTACAAAATCACGTTACTATATATTTCGTTCAATCAATCAATCATGTCATGATATGTTAAACAAAATTTTGAGTGTTTTAAGGAAAATGAAAGAAAATGTATACGACGGACTTGCTTTGTTTTTCTTTTTTTAAAGCATTTACTAGGAGTAGTAAAGTAAAAAAGCTTTAAAAAGTTACCGTCAATTATCACCTAAAAACAAGTGCATAAATCTCAAAGGACAATTAAGTCGGGAGGGAATATAAGCTAAAAATAAGTTATATTATTTCTTAACAATATGACTATATGGTAAATTGTGCGGCGAGAAATTTCTTTAATTTCAAAAGTTTCTATTTCACATATTTATAGAAAGAAATTTTACGACAGACTATTTATCTCACTTGATTTATTCTTATAACATTAAGGTTCCTGTGCTCGACTCTATATAGAAAAGATATTGAAGTTTGTCTTGATAACGACTTAGTTGAGATTTTATAAAAGCGTTAGTTGTCTCTCTTTTAAATTTTTTCCGGTCATTTTATGCGTTTTAAGCGAAAGTTTTGGTTTACAATAAAATTATGTATAGTTTAATCAAGTAGATGCTTACATTATTCAATCTCAGTAGTATTATTTAATTAATTAAAAAATAGAAAATAAGAAAAGGAAAACTTGCTGCACATAATATAAGTTCCCTCGGGTACACTTCATTCATAAGGATACGTCGCATGTACTTCATTGATTTGTAAATTCTTAAAATAAATAAAAAATCATGAAACCGCTCAGGCTTCATTTCATCATGGATAGCCAGCTCATCAGTGGGCCCATTTCGAAACCATCGTCTTTGCAAAAGAGGCAACAATCATGCACGCGTCACGCATTCTACGTCGCTTGTTTTCGCAGTCATCAACGGGCCATCACGGCCTGCCTTACTACCAGGTGAAATCCGGACCCTTAGATGTATTGCCACGTCATCGTAAGTCCAGAAAAGCGTGCGTAGGCAGTACGCGTACCGTATACTAGCCTTTTCTTTTTGCAGAATTGGAGGAGACAAAGACCAAAACAATAACAGTCAGCGCAGCAGCAGTCTACACTACAGCATCCAAACGACACCCTTTGTCCATTTATAATAGACGCGATACTGTTTATTACGTTTCTCAAAAAGGTCGGATGACTCACTATTTGACCCCAAAAAATTTCGTATTTTTTTTCAGAAGTTTGTTAAGGATTAACGTACGTTTGAAAAAAAATTCAGAATTTTTTAGGATCAAATAGTGAGTCATCCGATTTTCTTGAAACGCGTGATAAATAGTGTCGCGTCCATTAATATTAGACAGATGGAGTAGTAATTAATTAACAATAGTTTTCCTCTATTTTTCCTTTCCATTTTTCTCCATTTGTGTGTTTAGTAGACAGTTTGTTTTAGTTATTTTTTGCTTTTTTCAATGCATTTTTCTGTTTCTTTTTCTAATTTTTAAAACATAAAATAAAAAATTATTTTTCTGAATTTTAAAGTTATGATTAAGTTTTCATAAAAATAAACTGAAAATAAAAAATAATTTTACCATAAACAAAATACCAAAAACAAAAATGATACCGAACAAACTCAGTGAATTTTAATTAATTCCCAATTTTTTTCTACCCCAATCCCTTTCACATGCAAGATTTTGGTCGGGATCATATGGTGAGTTTATTTTTTAGAAATAATAACTCTGAAGACTTGAACAAGAATATATTTAGATAAATAAATTTCTCATCATTTAATTGAAATGTTAATGTTTTTTTTTTTTTTTGAATTAGACAGGTTGTGATGCTCTCTCTTTTAGGTTATGCATTTTGAATTCATTCTCCACCCAATTGATAGTGCAATTTGAGCAGTGCACCTTAATCTAGCAAACCAAACCATCTTTTTCTTTCTTTTTATCATAAATGTAGCATGCCATCTTTGAGAGCAAATCACAGAAAGTAGATAGATTGGTCTGTGCCCCGAATTCCCTTTCTCGTTCTTTGTTTACAACTAATATCCCACCCAACAACAATTAGACCAAACCAGTATTTATTTATCAGTAAAAAAAGAAAGAAAACAAACAAATTAGTGATAACTTTCATACATTTCCCTGTACCTCGTCGAAAATTCAGGCTAAAATTTTAAAAAGTATCTATGTCAAAGAATGATTTTTTCCATTTCTCGAATTCTAACTTAAAATTTATATTAAAAATAGTCGAATCTTTAACCGCTCAAAAGAAAATTAATGTTGGTGGTGACTTTCCTACTAAGCAGAGGGATTGTTTTTATTTTTGCAAATTGCAAACATAGGCACAAATCAATAATGGAGGTGGGCATTTTTAAGACTCTTTCAGTTTTCCTTTTTGGTTAACGGCATAACGACCAGAAAGACTGACCAGCTCACCTCTCTTAAGTATACTTAGCCCAGATAATCCACTTTTAAACCTCTGCTCTTCAAAAAGCTCTCCTTTTTCCCCCATCTCCTCTGTTTCGTCTCCGTACTGCTCCTGCTCTTTCTTCCTCCCTTCCTCTCTCTCAATGACCAAAAGCAAGCACCACCATCTTCAGCACGAATACCATTACCTTCATTTCGATCTCTTTCTTTGACCCTTCTTTTCAAGAATTTCCTCCAAAAACCAAGAAACCCATTAAAAGATAAAAGACCCTTCTTCACCAATGCGGCCGCCTCTTTGGCTCCTCTTCTTCTTACTGCTGCTGCCTAATCTGTCGGCTGTTTACTGTGCTACTCTTCTCCATCTAGAGAGGTCTATTCCTTTAAACCATCGAGTTGAGCTCCAGAAACTCAAAGCTTTTGATCGAGCCAGGCATGCCCGTCTCTTGCAAGGCTTCGTTGGTGGTGTTGTCGACTTCTCAGTCACTGGTTCTTCTGATCCTTATCTCGTCGGGTAGTTCCCTCATCTTTTGTTCTTGTTTTTTTAATGGTTTTATTTGTTGGCTTGTGTTCTTTGCTATTCATGGTGCATTCTTTCTTACTCTCATTTACTTCTATTTAATGATTTTGCATTCATGGGTTTTTGTTTGACTTGGTAATAGTATGATTTTACTCTTGTTGTGTAGCATTTAATTTGGATACACAGACCAGAGTAAAACTGTTTCCCTTTTGTATATGATTCTGAAACGGAAGAAAAGTAAAGGAAATGAGATTTTGGTATATGTTGGTTTGCGTAACCAAACAAAGGATTTTTTTGCTCTTTCTTGAGAGTTACTTTTTTGCAACTAAAAGAGTGATGGGGTATAACTGTCACCTAAAATTGATTAGTTTTGTATTGTTATTCAAATTATGTGGTTAAGTTATTGACTAATTTTCTTTTTACTGTTCTTGCTTCGGGTTGCCATTTCAATCAGGCTGGAAGGATCTTCATCGCCTTTGTAATATATCTTTGTCTTGGTTCTTTTTAGCGTTTCTTGCACCTTTCACGCCCACTTTAGGGTGGTGTTGTAACTGGTGAATTTTAGTTGTTAATGAAGGCATTGACATTCTTCTATTGTTGGGTTCTTGGTTTTGTTTAGACTTTATTTCACAAAAGTGAAACTGGGCAGTCCTCCTAGAGAATTCAATGTGCAGATCGATACAGGAAGCGATGTCTTGTGGATCACCTGCAATTCCTGTAATAATTGCCCGCAGTCCAGTGGCCTTGGAGTAAATCCTGTTTCTTTATCTTGTACTTTTCCTTTCTGTGAAATGAGATACTTCTGACCTGGAAAACTGATGTTTGGGCTCATGCTAATGCTGTGTTATGTAGATTTCACTCAATGCCTTTGATTCTGCCAGCTCATCAAGTGCTCGGCTAGTCTCCTGTTCAGACCCTATCTGCTCTTCACTAGTTCAAACATCAGCGACCCGGTGTGCTACTCAAAGTAATCAGTGTAGCTACACATTTCAATATGGAGATGGAAGTGGGACATCAGGTTATTATGTATCTGATGCATTTTATTTCAATGCTGTTCTGGGGGAGTCAATGGTTGCTAACTCTTCAGCTTTCATCACGTTTGGGTAAGTTTTACTAATTCCTAAGTTATTATAGCAGTAGGAGTTCCCTAGCTCAAATGGTGGAAAATAAATCAAGACACCACCCAACATAACATGACTATTACCAATTCAATACCATCACCTTAGTCATTTTTTCCTTCCAGAAACAATTATGTCTAAGAGCAGTTCAAAATATTATGTTGTCAGGATTCATGCTTGCTTTAGTGATTTCTCGCTTCAAATGCTCCCCATGCAATTGAAATATAAATTACATACATCTTTTGCCATAAGCCCACCACTCATATATTGACCTTTTATTTGGTCTTGGTTTCTTTTGGAACTGCATTGATCTTTATTTTTTCCAATCTTTCACAAACCTTGTCGTTTGATGGTGGTGTTGGAAACAGGTGTAGCACCTACCAGTCCGGGGATTTGACTAAGAATGATAAAGCAGTTGATGGGATTTTTGGATTTGGCCAGGGAGAGCTCTCTGTTATATCACAGTTGTCATCACGAGGTATCACACCCAGAGTGTTTTCTCATTGCCTGAAAGGAGAAGCCAGTGGAGGTGGTATATTAGTTCTTGGTGAGATTTTGGAGCCAGGCATTGTTTACAGTCCGCTTGTGCCCTCACAGTATGTCTTTTTCCTCCGGGACTTTAGTCTTGTCTTTTTCCACATCCTGCTTTTGTTGACTTATATGAAATTATCCAATTGAGTATAAGAGGACTGTTTCAGGCATCTTAATGCTATTTGAGTTTTGTTTAGAATGCAACGTAGTACTGTTTAAGAAGGAACAAGCACTTAGCAGGCATCTTTTAATTGGTCAGTAACTTGTGTAACCCCTTAGTGTAGCACAAAATTGTATCTTCCTTGTTGGATAAGTAATGGAAACAAGATAGTCAATCCTCAAAAGGCGCTGTTGTAATATGGGAGTACGTATTTTCTGATAGCATTGTGGTCACTAGGTTTGGGGGAATCAGCAAGTTCCTGTTGAACAAATTCATAAGAGATGGTTCTAGCATTTTTGTCCCACGTCCTTTATTTTATGAGGTTGCTACTAATGAGACTTACAAAAGTTTAGCAGTATTTAAACTAAACTTTTGGACCAAGTGGGCTACACGTTCCCTCTTTTCTTATAAGAACATTGTTCTTGTAGTGTGTAATCAACCTTTTTACTCTGCATTTATGTTAGCATTGTGTCGTGTTATTTATTCATCTCATTCACTAGTTTCTTGTCAGAAATGTAGATGCTAAGTTTGTGGCAAGTTTGACAGCTTCCTCAAAATTTTGCAGGCCTCATTATAATTTAAACCTTCAGAGCATTTCTGTCAATGGCCAATTGTTACAAATTGATCCAGCAGCATTTGCAACATCTAATAACCGAGGAACCATTATTGATTCTGGGACAACTTTGGCATACCTAGTGGCAGAAGCTTACGATCCTTTTGTCAGTGTTGTAAGTAGCATTCCTCTTCATGCGTTTACTTTCTGCAATAAAATTATAACCGTCAGTTTTGAATAGTGAACTTAGAGAAAAGAAAAACCTATAAATAGGAGCAACGTTGAGCTAACTTCCAGGTGCTTTTGAAGTTCTGGATAAGATCTGCTTAATGGTGAAATGCTATGGTTGAAAAGAGACTAAGTTGGATTTATTAAATGCTTTTCTTGTGTTTTTATTAGCTGATTTATTAGTAGTTTTTCTCGGCTTGTCTGAAGTTACTTATCAGCTTTCTGAATATGTAGATAACTGCCAACGTCTCGCAATTTGTGACTCCCATAATATCCAAAGGAAATCAATGTTATCTAGTGCCCACCAGGTTCTCTCTTCTACTTTGTTTTTCAAGTAGGATTATAGATATTTATGCCATAAAGAAACTTTTTTGACGGGGTTTCTATATCTTTTACATTTCTCTGCAGCATAGATGAGATATTTCCTGTAGTCAGTTTAAACTTTGATGGTGCATCCATGGTGTTAAAACCAGAAGAGTACCTGATGCATTCTGGTTTTTCTGTGAGTTCTTCTGCTTTTTCTTTTTAGAAATGATATACATTTTCTCTGTAGTAATGAATTCATGATGTTTCCTTAGAATAGCCTGCCAATACCATTGAATGAAGTCTGATTGGTTTCATCTCTTGTAGCAGGATGGTGTTATGATGTGGTGCATGGGCTTTCAGAGAACTGGAGGAGTATCAATTTTAGGAGGTTAGAACTTTGGATTCGGACCTCTTTCAATATTAGAGAACTACTGAAACATGCATGAGGCGGGAATTAATTTACTCCATATTGTCACTTTGCATTGTTGTTCTTGTTTGATGTGGTTCTTTCCTTCCTTTTTTTTCCACACCTGACGATCATTCTGTTTTGTTGTGGCCCATGCTATGTCGTGTTAGTTGGGACCTTGCTGCAACCTTTGTTGATTTCTGATAAAATCATATTTCTTCACATGACAAGTGTCAGGAATAAGTTCCACTACTTATTCACCAGAAAAATAGGAATAAGTTCCATTATTCCGTCAATATCAGGCTATAGAGCGAACTAGTATCCTGACGCCTCAGTGCCTTGCTTGTATTCTCTTACTGCTTTAAACATGTGATATTATTGTTTTTTCAACTTGCAGATATTGTTCTGAAAGATAAGATTTTCGTATATGATCTGGTTCGTCAACGAATTGGGTGGGCTAACTATGATTGTAAGTTCTATTATGTTTATGTCTCCTGAATAAGAGATCACGTTCACAGCGCGATTATCTCCGACCCTGAATCTCTGACTTCATTTTCTGTTACTATTCTCCATGTCAGGTTCATCATCTGTAAATGTATCTGTGGTTACTAGCAAGGATTTCATCAATGCCGGACAGCTGAGCACCAGCAGCTCATCGAGGGACATTCTCCTCAAGCTTCTTCCTCTGACCTTTGTGATCCTCTCGATGCATATAGTAATGTCCATGGAGTTCCAAATTTTGTGATTTGAGATGCATAGCCTTAATTGGAAAGTAGTGATAGTTCGTGCCTATAGGCTATATGGATGGTTGACAAAAGAAAACGTGCGCCATTGTAAATTATATTATTACATGTTTAACTTAATATTGTTACAATTTATCTCCGGTGAGACATTTAGATATTCAAATTCGATTCAATTTTAAATTTGTTTGAATAGTCAAAACGACAAATAATACTATAATTTTAGTCGTTAACTAATTTAGGCTAAGGGCATTGGTACACTACTAATGAAAATCACTGTTTGAATATCTTGGTGATCATAAATTACGTGGTTTTAAGAAACAAAAAGCTTGTAACGAAAAGAAAGAGAAGCAGGAAAGGACACGTGTCCGTGAAACAAGGTGCACTGTTGTTAAGCTTCTGGCTAGGAGCGAAGTCGATAATAAACACTGTAAAATAGGAAGTGTGACCCTTTTTTGGTGCAACTTTGAAGCAGTCTTTCAACCTCCCAATATGGGCTCCGTCATCATTTTACTTCTTATATTTTCGACTCACGTGAGCCTATGTTCCACGCGCGAATAAAGATAATATCCATGAACTTATTATATTTTAGATCAAGAAAAAATTGAAAAATAACTTAAACAATTCAATTAACTATTACTATTTTACTGACATTTTTTACTCATATTTGATCAATAATATTTTATAACATTGCAATAAATGTGATAATAATAAAGTAATTTTTTAAATTGATGAAATCATATTACTTCAAATACGTTAATTTTTATGTCGTTATTTTACCGTAGTAACATGACACTTTTTATTCTTTTTACATACCCAAAATTTATAGCAATTACCGTATTTTTTTGCTTCTTCAGATCTAATTAATGCAATTTTCATGAAATAGCTTTGTTCTCTTCAAGAACTTCCTCATCAATCACATGATGAAACTTCCTTATCCTCCACGCTCCTTTACCCCTTTCAATATTCTTACCAAATTACGGTAATTCACAGCTCACCTCTCCCGTGCGTGCAGAAAACGCGCTGATAAGCCGCGTGTGTTAGTCTCTCTCTTCACTCACTTACGTAACCTTACACACATCAAACGGGCCCACCCTACTGCGTCCATGCAAAAATCCTCCACAGTACCACACCACATCTCTACCCTCTCTTCCCTCCCTTTTCCTTTCCTTTCCTT
>NBIL01078244.1:0-11458 GCA_002752925.1 Viola pubescens var. scabriuscula | reverse complement strand
AGAAACCAACAGAAACACCACATTCCTTTCGTTTTCTTCCCTTTCCTTTCCCTCTTTTTTTCTTTTCTTTTATTTTCCGTCTCGAAATCGGAATCCTCCCCCACATTAATTCCTTCCCTTTCCACAACTCCAATTCCTAACAGAAATAGAAACTGAAATCGCCACCTATTCTATCCCTTCTTATTGATATATATTTCTTCTTTCCTTTCTTGTAACCGCATTAATTCACTAAATCTAATAAAAAACATAAAAAAAGAAAAAAAAGAAAAACAAAAAGTTACGCAACAATGGCGGTGGCGGTTCCTTCAACGGTGCCGGCGTCCCTCTACGTAGGGGACCTCCACCCTGACGTGACGGATGGTCAGCTATTCGATGCATTCTCCGATTTTAAGAGCTTGGCGTCTGTTCGCGTCTGTCGTGACTCCTCCTCCGGGAGGTCCCTCTGTTACGGTTACGTCAACTTTATTTCTCCGCAGGACGGTATATACTCTCGCATCCATTGTAACTCCGCTACTTTTACCGTTTCATGCGTCAATTGTCCTTTTCTCTGGTTGTTTTTTTAGTAATTAATTAATTTGTTTGTTTGTTGTTGATTGTTGATGATGGTTTGAGTAGCTATTCGAGCTATTGAGACGAAAAACCATACTACATTGAATGGTAAACTGATGAGGGTTACGTGGTCGCATCGCGACCCTGATGCGAGGAGGAATGGCGTAGGAAATTTGTTTGTCAAGGTATATTTGATCAGCTTTCGTTTTATTGTTTGGGTTTTTTTGTTGATTGCGTGGGGCCTTGATTGTGAAATCAATGTTGGGTTTATATGTGGCAGAACTTGAGTGAGACGATTGACAATGTGGGGCTACAAGAATTGTTTCGAGAATTTGGCAATATTTTATCGTGCAAAATTGTTGTTTTCGAGGATGGGAAGAGCAAAGGGTATGGGTTTGTTCAGTTTGAGTCAGAGGATTCTGCAAATTCAGCTATTGAGAAGCTAAATGGAAAACCTGTTGGTGACAAGCTGATGTGTGTATAGTTCCTCAGTGATTTTTTGCATTATTGAATATGTGTTGCATATATAGGTGTGTTCCTCATTGACCATGGTATTTCTTCAATATAATTGGAATTTGTTTCTGCAGGTATGTTGCCAAGTTTGTTAAGAAGAGTGATCGAGTTTTGCCCAATCTTGATGCTAAGTATACAAATCTGTACATCAAAAACTTGGATCCAGATGTCACAGAAGAGCTTCTGCAGGAGAAGTTTTCTAAGTTTGGGAAAATTGCCAGCTTAGTAATTGTACGGGACAACAATGGGATGTCCCGAGGCTTTGGCTTTGTGAATTTTGATGACCCAGATGATGCCAGGCATGCAGTGGAAGGAATGAATGGATCTGAATGTGGTACGTTGGATCCCCCTATGTCACTGATCAAGGATAGACTATGATTGTTAAAAGCTGAAAAACCTTATGTTTCACTGTCTAAAAGTTTGTCATGTGATTTTAATTAGTAATTTTTTGTCTATCTGGTTTTGTGTTGGGTAGGCTCTAAGCAAATCTATGTTGGAAGAGCACAGAAGAAAGCAGAGCGTGAACAAATCTTGCGTCATCAATTTGAGGAAAAACGCAAGGAGCAGATCCAGAAATACAAGGTAGCTCTATAATTGTTCTTGATAAACCATTGGGCCAACAATTCTCTCCCCCCATGTTTATTTGCAATTATGATATAGGGAAGGTAGGGACTTCTAACGTAATTATAGATGGTAGATTTCTACATTCTGATTCAGATATTACATTTAGTTAAACAAGATCCTAGGGGGTAATAGAGCCTGATTATGGCTTAGATAGCGAGCCCACAAGTATCTTGGTAAAAAATAACTGTGATACAGAGTAATAGGTTCCATTTAATGGTAAATGGCCCATTCTAGACTCCTTGATACATCCATATTATGTAATGGCTCAAACTAAGAACAAATGCAGATGTATAAGGTTGAACAACAATTGCTACTTCATTAAGATGTTTATTTTATTATAACATTCACTATGTTTATCTGAATTTTAGGCCTCAAATGTTTATGTGAAAAATATTGATGATAATGTCACGGATGAAGAACTGAAAGAACTCTTCAGCCAGTGTGGCACAATTACTTCTGCAAGACTCATGAGGGATGACAAAGGAATGAGTAGGGGCTTTGGGTTTGTCTGCTTCTCCAACCCTGAGGAGGCCAACAATGCCGTGGGCACATTTCATGGTATAGTAGAAAAGCGGTCGAAAATTTTACACTTCAGGTTCAGTAATATGTGGTTATAATGGTATTTAAGTCAGAAAACTCAAGAATGGCTCTGTTGCATCTGTTTTTGTGTGTATATTTCATTAATGCACTTTACCTTGTTTTTGAAGTGTATTGTTTCTTAGTCTCTTTGATCAGCATCTTGCTGATTGTTTCTTTTGCATGGGTGTTCTGTAGGATGCATGTTTCATGGCAAGCCATTGTATGTGGCTATTGCTCAAAGGAAGGAGGATAGACAAGCACAATTACAGATGCAGTATGCACATAGGCTGGTTGGACTAGCTGGACCATCTACTGGCATTATACCTGGAGGATATGCTCCCCTTTACTACACTGGTCCAACTGAGGTTGTTTCACAAGTGCCTCCTCAACCTGGCCTCATGTACCAACCTTTGGGAATGAGGCCAGGGTGGAGGGCTAATGGCTTTGTCCCCTCTACCAGACCAACTTTCCAACCCACACAACTTCCTGTTGTATGTACTTAATTACTCAACAGTTCAATTGAATCTCGTCTTTCTCTCATCATTTGGTTTATTTACAACGAGACAAGTAGATTGGTTGCATGCATTGCATTTGGTCATCAGTATTACCTGGCTTATTTTGACTTTAAATGTCTCTTACAGATGCCTAATACTCAAAGGCAGCACAGGCAAAGCAGGGGAAGGATAAATGGGCATATGTTGCCCCACGGTGATCCTCATGCTGTTTCGTATATGCAACAGCCTGCTCAATCACAAACTTATACAAAAGATCCGAACAACCAGGTTTCACCCTACTTTTTATTTCATATGCTGGAACTTTAGTATTGAACCTTACTTTCGTGCTAATGCCTGTGAAATAGAAGTGTATGCATGGATGGCTATTACTATGAAAATCTTGCATTATTTCCTAGCATGACGGGCAGTAAAAATTAAGCATGATACTAATGATATAAACGGTTCCATACCACATCCATGAACATATGATGCCTATAAAGGCTATAAAGGACTAAAGGGGCAACACCCAATTATGACTCCACAATGGTGGATAAATGGAGGAAGAGTTTTGATTTTGGTGACGCTACTATAACTTGCAACCATGTGGATACAAACTACAACCTCAATATTTTGTCTCTTAAGAAATTTCTTAATATTTTATATCCATTTGTGTGTGTATGCTTTGAAGACCTTTTACATGACCGCTTATGTGCTGATTCATTGGATGCGTTGTGAGCCTAATTTGTGTGGCCATCTCTTTGCAGCGGGCTGGGCATACAAAATATGTATCAAATGGTCGTACCTTGAATAAAGGATCTGGAGTCTCACCTGGAACTTCCAACCCTGCTGGAGCTATCTCACAAGGATCAGAGACGCTGAGTAGCATGCTTGCTGCTGCTTCCCCTGAGTCACAAAAGCAAATTCTAGGCGAACAACTCTACCCACTTATCCAGAAGCTCAAGGTAGTTCAACCATTTCCTTTTAGTCCTAGAGGCAAAGTTCCTTGCAACAGGTTTTTTGTGTTTTATTTTATAAGAAGTTGTTACTTTTTCCTATTGGCATCCTCATGGCGCCTGAAAATAATATTTTCTGGATGTGTTATTATATGTACAGCCTGATCTTGTTGCCAAGATTACGGGGATGCTTCTGGAGATGGACAACGCAGAGCTCCTTCTGTTGCTGGAGTCACCTGAGTCCCTAGCGTCAAAGGTGGAGGAGGCTGTGGAAGTCCTCAATATGTCCAAGACAAAAGTATCTGGTCCAGAGAACCTCCATCCAAGTTTCCTGACTGCTGAGGTTGCTGTCAACTGACGAGCAAAGTTTTCGATACGGTGTATCCCCTTTGAAGTGTGGTTATCGCAGCTTTGTTATGAGAGTGACATTTTTTATACTTGAGATCTGTGGATCTTCTCGAGTCTGGCTTTAAAATTACTCAAGTTATGTTTGATAGCTTAGAAAATTTTGGTTCCCCCGGTGAAATTTATATCTTAATTATATAGAGATTTGGCTGATAAAATCTATAGAAGAGGTGAAAGCTCTTTTTGTTTTAGTGGTGCTAGTGTAGGTAGCAACAGCATTTTGAAATTGAGACAAATTTGTCACGAAACTCAGTTGCATGGAGTAATTGAAATGATATATAGGGCTAGGGGAAGAAGACGTTATTAAGGCAAGTGTGGGCAATTGGTTGATTATTCGTTGGTCTTGTTGGATGTGCATTAGTTTTTTTTTTTTTTTTATATACGCGGGTTGAGACTCATTTTTTAAATAAAAAGTTGTCGATATTATAAAGTGTTTTACTTTTTAGTGAATTAATCGAGTACGAATATAATTAGTTCAAATCCTAGTGGGTATAGAGTTACTTTTGGGTTTAGATAAAAAAGAATGAAATCAATATATCATCAAATGAGGTGTGAGAGAGATTATCAAAGAAGAAAACAAAGGGCAAAAGATATTTCAGCACCAAATGTTTTGGAGCTTGGACAATTTGGCACCTCCGTTCAAATTGACACCCAATTTATGCCTTTGTTAGTTTTGTTTCATCCAATTTTACCTTGTTATTCAACTGAGCACCCAGACCCACAACATTTCATCTAACTTCGTTATTTTGTTGTTTTTATTCCTTCCTTGTATTTAAAAAATAAAATAAAATCGTTATTTTGTTGTTTTTATTCCTTACTTGTATTTAAAAAATAAAATAAAAATGACAGTAACTGATTATAATTTTTTAAAACTATTAAATAGTAAAAATGATTTAAAAATATATATGGAAGTATAGTGTTAAACATGTAATAAAAAAAAATTTCATACAATCAACAATACTTATACGAGGAAATGGCCTAAGCTAGAATCATTGTAGCTTGGTATTTTTTTTTGGATTAATTTAGTTTATGTTCGTAAAATATTTCCAATTAAATATTTTACTGATTAATTTAATCCCCGTATTCGTAAAAGATTTACAATCAAACCCTTAAATGATTAATTTAATCATTGTTTGTTAAAGTTTTACAATAAAAACCCTAACTGATTAGTTTAGTCCCGTATTTACAATAGAGATTTGCTATCATACCTCTAAATAATTAATTTAATCCCTATATTTTTCTTAAACTTTTATTGATGATTAATTTAGTCCTTATTCATTAAAGTTTTACAATAAACCCTAATTGATTAATTTGGTCTCCATATTTAAAGATTTGCAATCAAACTTAGTTCATATTTATAAAACAAATTCAATCAACATAACAACTACGTTAATGTATAAATATAATTTCTATAGCTACATATATCACTAGTACAAAAATAATTTCTTTTTTGATTTTTTGTTTATTTGGGTAACTGATTCAGAATGGCGGCTTAAACGACCCGAAACAAAGCTAATAAAAAGTGAAAACCACTCCTAGCAACGGTCGGTCTCCCTCGCAATTACCAATAGCTCAACGCGATGGGGAGCGGGAGCAAGTCATCGTCGTCCTCTTTGAAGCGAAAATCCAGAAAATCCAATGATGAGGATTCCGACACCGACTCAGCCGCTTACTCTGACGACTCTTCCCCTAGGAGAAGCAGTCGTCGAGACCGCAGCAGAAGCAAAACCACTCGCCGGTACAGTAGCTCCGACGATGATTCTGATGACAGCAATCACGGGAAGCGGAGGAAGAAAAGCTCTTCTTCGCGGAAAATCACCGAAGAACAAATCACAGAGTACTTAGCGAAGAAAGCTCAGCGAAAGGTATCGATTCTGCTTTCCTAATTTTCTCAATTTCTCTTGAATCCCTAGGGTTCTGTTTGCCATTCGGTGCGCTTTTCGGTTGTTTTACTCAGTTTTGTTTATCTAGGCTATCAAAGTTGCAAAGATGTTGAAGGAAAAATCCGTTTCTGGTTACGCTAACGATTCAAATCCTTTTGGTGATTCCAATCTCAATGAGAAGTGAGTACCTTTTTTTTTTTGCCATTTCCATCACTTCTATTCTCCACTTTCTCCAGGCATTGTAATTTACTTGCTTTTTTCCCTGATGGATTATAGGTTTGTGTGGAGAAAGAAAATCGAAAAGGATGTTTCACAAGGCGTGCCTCTTGATGCTTTTTCAGCTAAGTCTGAAAAGAAGAGACAAAAAGAACGAATGGTAAATACTGCTTGAGTTTCATTTGTGTGAAGGTTTATAGGTTTAGCTCAATAGTTATCTGTTGTTTTAGTTATTAGCCTTTCCCATTTGAAAATTATTGGGATTGATTAACTAAATCATGGAAAACTGAGAGAAGTGACTGAATGGATGATTAGGAAATAGATTATGAAGGCTATATTGTGAGAGTAATGAAGGTTTATATGATTACTATCATCCTCTTGTCATGAAGATCTTTGATATTTGAATGTAAATTTGCTTGTCAGCTTAAATTCATCAGTCTTTGCCTGTCGTCAGTTTAGTAAATACTTTCTCATGTTTTTATATTACCTTTGTATATATGTTTTGTTCCTTTTGTATATTTCACTTTGTTTTTTGGTATTGGCTTTTGTACTGAACTTTGGTTTATGTGATAACTCTTCTGCTGATCCATTTTCAATTTCATGATACAGGCTGAGATTGAAAAGGTTAAAAAGAGAAGAGAAGAAAGGGCTCGTGAAAAAGCACAACATGAAGAAGAAATGGTAAGTTTAGTCCCATGATAATTGATAAGTGAACGATAAATCTATTTGCTGTGAGTAATTAAATTGGCAATAATGTCTGTGCTGGTAATGGTAAAAACTACGTTTCTGATTTCCTTAGTTTGTTGTGCTTCGGATGTGCTTAGTAATTGCTCTCTTTTTGTAGGCAATGTTAGCTAGAGAGCGTGCCAGGGCTGAGTACCAGGACTGGGAGAAAAAAGAGGAGGAGGTTTGTTGCTAACTGCATCTAGTTTCTTGCTTTCTTCTTTTGAATCAACATCACTGCTGAATACTTCGCGTCTCCCTTTTCCCCATAATTTAAGAAGCTAATATATACTTACGCAAATTCATTCTACAGTTTCATTTCGACCAAAGCAAGGTTAGGTCAGAGATTAGATTGCGTGAAGGGCGAATCAAGCCTATCGATGTCCTCTCCAAGCACATCAATGTTTCAGATAATTTGGATATAGAATTAGACGAGCCCTACATGGTTTTCAAGGTACATCTATAGTGTGCTTTTTTACATTTGGAGAAGTAAATGAGATCATATTGAAATAGTTAATTGTTTTCAAGCTTATGAACTATACTAGATTTTAGTTTGACAAGTTATTATTTGATTATTCTGTTTGTGCCACCCCAATTTTAATCGTCTATTGCACTCATTCATACTGACATTTGACATGCATTTTTCAGGGGTTGACTGGGAAAGAGATGGAGGAGCTATGTGAAGACATCAGAATGCATCTGGATATGGATAGGGCAACTCAGATGCACATCGATTATTGGGAGGTAATAGCTTTTTTAACTGGAGTTGTCCTTACATGAACAATAGATTCTTGCCACACCCATTAGAAGATAATTTTTAAGAAATCACTGGCCTAGTTACTTTGACATTGTAATTCTTGTACTTCCTATTCCATACCTATAGAAAATTTCCCTGGTTACAGAGTTGTCGGCATTTGAATCCATGTCTATACTTGTGGTCAGTCATGAGAAGGCTGTTTACCTTAACTAAAAAATAAATATTAAGCATCTAATTCTGTGGGAAGACGCTAATGGATAGTGATCCTATATATTGAAACAGTTGCTGCCTGCACAAACTAACATGCCAAATTTGACAAGCACAGGCACTGTTGGTAGTTTGTAATTGGGAGCTTGCTGAAGCACGGAAAAAAGATGCACTAGATCGGGCTAGGGTGCGTGGGGAGGAGCCTCCTTCAGAGGTTCTGGCAGAAGAAAGAGGTCTGCATTCAAGTATCGAAGTAGATGTTAGGAATCTCTTGGAGGGGAAGAAATCAAATGAACTTCAAGTCTTAAGGTCTCAAATTGAGTTCCAAATGAGTTCTGGCACAGCAAAGGTAGTTGAGTACTGGGAGGCTGTTCTGAAGCGACTCCATATATATGAAGCAAAGGTATTGTCACTGAAAGTTTCAATTCCTTCATATCATTCACAATCTATATACAATTGGAACCACCATTGATTTGCTGTCATCACAGGCTCGTTTGAATGAAATTCATGCTAAAATGTTGCGCAATCATTTACGTCACCTTGAGCGACCGTTGGAGGATGATGATAACTTGGACGCAGATCGCAATTTAAGTCCAATCGAGGAGGAAAGTGAGCATGAAATAAAAGGTGTATATCTTTTGTTAAATCTGGTACTGTGTTATGGTTCCTTCTTGTAGATCATGGGACTGACCAAGTTTTGCTTAATATTTGTTTGTTGTGCGTAGATGCTGCAGCACTTTCTCCAGAAAATGTATTCAAGGAGGAGACTTATGAGGAAGAGGCAGAGGATGATGCTGGATCATTTTCACCAGAGCTTATGCATGGTGATGATAATGAAGAAGCCATTGATCCTGAAGAGGATAAAGCTATCCTGGTAAATTTTACAGTGGTCTAGCTATCTAGTATTCTAGTAAATCATTTGTTTCTTGGTTTAACCATTAGACTACTGATGTATCAACAGGAAAGGAAACGAATGGCTGTTATGGAGGAACAACAAAGACGAATTCAAGAAGCTATGGCAGTAAAGCCACCTCCTCCAGAAGACAATTTTGAGCTGAAAGCCATCAAGGCCATGGGTGCAATGGAGGAAGGCGATGCAGTATTTGGCTCTGGTGCTGAAGTGAATCTGGATTCACAGGTATCTTATATTTGCTATTCTCTCATCCTCTTACAATCCAAGGAGATGCGCGAAAATTAAAATCTTGTTGACTAATTTTCATGGTCATTTTGGGCTTTACTAACAAGTTGATGTGGCTTTCAGGTTTATTGGTGGCATGACAAGTATCGACCAAGAAAACCCAAGTATTTCAACCGTGTACACACTGGATACGAGTGGAACAAATACAATCAGACTCATTATGATCACGACAACCCACCTCCTAAGATCGTGCAAGGGTATAAATTCAATATTTTCTATCCAGATCTTGTTGACAAGACGAGGGCTCCAGAATACAAAATCGAGAAGGATGGGAGCAATGATGAGACATGCATCATAAAATTCCATGCTGGACCACCTTATGAGGATATAGTAAGTTCTCTTCACCTGATGGCAGGTTTCCTGCCAGATTCGTTTGCTTTGGCTGTAATTTTCTCACACCTTTATCTCATGACAGGCGTTCAAGATTGTTAACAAGGAATGGGAATATTCGCATAAGAAGGGTTATAAGTGCACCTTTGAACGTGGGATTCTGCATCTGTACTTCAACTTCAAACGCTACCGGTACCGCAGGTGATTGGTGGCTTATATTACTCTCATTAGTCCTCCCCCAAAAGCTGTAATTTCTCACTTTTTATGACGAGATGCTTCATATCATTTTGGTTGAAACGGAGGGGGTGTGGCTATGACACTTGATGCAGATTCTTACTATAAATTTGTGTTATAGCATGACTTTCCTCAACCCACAATCTATTGTATGAATCTGGAATTTGTTGTGGGCTTCATTTTCCGCAGTTGCAACTGAAATAAGGGAAGATGATAAATTTTGAAGAACAGTTGTAAATAGAGATGATTAACTCTTGAAAGTTTCTGACTTCGAAAAAGGAAAAGACTCTAGTATAGTAGTTCTTACTAAATTATTAGTGGAGTACTATTTATTTATTTGCTGGCACGGGCATAAGGACAGTTATTCCTGGGCTGCTGTTTGAAAAAATTATAGCGATTTAAGTTTTCTGTCCAATTCGATCACCTAACTATTAGTGTGGTTACATGTAATCGAGTCTTTTTAGGGTTTGATTTTGATCTATCAATACCTAGACAAATAATATTTAACCTTAATTTGAGTCGATTCAATCCACGCTTGATCTCAATTTTTTGAGTAGAATTTCTTATTTGCAATCGGCGTAGATTTGCTTAGAAAATCACGAGGCACTAACTCACCAATTCTTGCGTTGTAAATAATTAGTTAGTCCAGACCTTTATAGTTTTGCGCCTTGTTTTGCAGACCTTGGCAACCAAAATTTAACTTTTTAAAACAAACAAGCGCGAATTTGTCATGATGAATGAACTGATAACATCAAACACTAAAAAGAAACTACTATAGCTAAGCATGTTCTCGCTCCCCCCAACGAGCAAAACTGAGAGTCTGAGAGTATCAAACCATCAACAACTGCTAAAGTCTAGTTGCTGACAATATATTGGCACTAGAACTTTGAACATAGGCAAAGACAGCCGCCTCGCTCATAAGAGCTAAAAAACAAGGCATAGGCATGCAAGCCAAATGTACATTGCAGCAAAAAGAGTGTTAAAACTAAAAACGCAACCACCTAAAAGTTCTATTAGCAGTAGAACATAACGTTCTTCACATTATCCTTGATGGCTGGAAGCGGGCGCACCGGGGCTGTCTCATTCCTCACACCAGGTCCTCCTGCTCCTCTTCCGGCTGAGCTAGCGCTGTCGGATCCAATATCTCCTTCAAGGTAGTACCTTGCTCTGAATGCTGCCAAGTGAGCATAATACGCTGGTGGAACTGCACATTCGAGCAAACATGAAACCATATCATTTGATGAACATTTATCCCAGATGCACATAAGAAAATAAAGAACTCGAGAAGGCAAAATAGATCAAGAACGCACCAACAGAAACGGAGAGTGCACCTTGCATATCTAGAAAGAAAATGAAAGAATATGAGAAAACTATTGAGCCATTTAACTGTTATATACAGAAAAAAATTTAATTACACGTTTTTTATTGCATCATGATAAAAAGATATGAAACCGATATTTTGGGGATTTGGCTCCTCTAATTTTCCCTTGCACATGACCAGTCATGTTCAAGAGATCTCAGCCATTCAAAACAAATGAACGGATGAGATTAAAAGTTAAACAATTAATGAAATTTTGCTGATGTGGCTAACAGTGGACTTACAAACCACCGTTAACTTCTGTTTTTGTTTAAAAATTTTTTTTTTTTTGGCCAAAAGAAGCGAGGAAACGAGAGAACAGAGAACAGAAAGAAAGAACCCTAATCGAGTGAAGAACGAATATGGATGATTCACGGTGAGATACCCTTTCCTTTTACTCACTGATATATTACTTGATTTTGCTACTTGTAATTGT
>NBIL01078226.1:0-17175 GCA_002752925.1 Viola pubescens var. scabriuscula | reverse complement strand
ATAATTTTTGTTGTTGTTGTTAATTACAGGATTAAAAGAAACAAACTTTAACCAATTATTAAATTCTCATTAAATCACTTTGTTGTCCGCTTCATTTTAAAGCTAAATAAAACGTATATATAGCTAATACTAATAGCTTCGTCGACAAGCACCATTTTCCATTCTTCGTGATGGCTCGCAACTCTGTCTCCTTTCCTGCGCCAACCCACGACCAGCAAGACAACCTCGTCGCGATGTTTAGTTCGTTACTCAACTTCCGTGATACTCCAATGCTAATTGATGGTAACAGAGCAGGACCAGAGCATCAAAGCAACGGTGGTGATCAAAGCAGTAGAGCAACAAGTACAGAGCAAGAAAAGAAGGGTGCTTCTTCGTCCAAAAAGAAGAGAAAGGAGAGTAATTCGAAGGAGTATGATTTGGATGAATTGAATTGTGCCATTTGTTTGGAACCTTGGAGAACTGAAGGTGATCACCAAGTCAGGTTAGAGATCAGCCCTTTTCTTTGTTTTGTAGAAAAAACTTGTTTGCTTTGGAACTTTTAATGTTGTTGTGTAATGTGTTGGGTAAATGTTGGTTTTTGATGGGTTTTTTTTTTAGTTTAGAGGAATATCCTTTTCTTTGATTAGTGCAAATTATTAGCTATCGCTGTTGTTAACTTAATTGGTGAAAAATAGCCTGTTAATCATAATGCACGTCGATGTTGGTTTTTGATGGTTGTTTAGTTTAGAGGAATACCTTTTTCTTTGATTAGTGCAAATTAGGAGCTATTTCTGCTGTTAACCGGTGAAAAGTAGTTTGTTAATCATCGGGTTGTTGAGACTTGAGTTGATGGATACCACATTAAATGCGTGAGTATCGAGTACCTGATATTCCTTCATCCTGATAGTTCCTACTTTCTTGGTGAATGTTGTTTCATTGGTTGGTTGAGTGATCTAATTTGATTTTTGTTTTTTCGGCGGATGGCAGCTGTCTTCCTTGTGGACATTTATATGGCTACTCTTGCATTATAAGATGGCTTCAAAGACCTGTGCCCGTAAAAAAAGTATGTTATTTCTATTTCTCCTATCTATGTTGGTGGGCTTTTTAAACCTTCTGGCTTCGTTCTTTCTTGGTTAACCTAGGTGATTCTTTCTTTTGCAGTGTCCACAATGCAATGCCAAGTGTTCATTTATGGATGTTAGAAAACTTTATGCCCCACCAGTAGCAGTTAGTAGTGGTGATGATCTAAATGAGG
This sequence comes from Viola pubescens var. scabriuscula, assembly GCA_002752925.1. Classification (NCBI taxonomy): domain Eukaryota; kingdom Viridiplantae; phylum Streptophyta; class Magnoliopsida; order Malpighiales; family Violaceae; genus Viola; species Viola pubescens. The sequence continues at coordinate 15,941 of NBIL01078226.1, read as the reverse complement.
TTGTGTTGTGTCCTATTGTGCTCTCTCATTTTATAGTATAAGATTAGAACTTTTAGTAAACATAACTCTATTTGTGCAGAAAGTTGAATCTCTCAGCGCTGAGATCGGCTCACTTAAGTCAGAGGTAAGTCAATGAACTTTCAATGCATCTTATCTGAAATTACATCCTTATGTACTTTCCTAAAATGTTTGTTTTAAATTTAGCCATTTGGTACAGTGGCAGCTGATATTTGTCTTTTGTTTTTCCCTGTCATGTATAGAAAGCTGATTTGGTTGACATTCGGAATGAATTGCTTGAAGCACAAGATAATTTGCTTAAGGAATTACGCAAACTCAATCAAGTATAGATCTTTTTAACTTAACGTGCCTCTTGTTAAGCATATAGTTTTTTTTTCTAACTTTTATGTGAAATTGCTCCTCTCAATCATCTATTTTTTTTGTTTTGGTGCCCTCCCTTCTCTTTCATGTTGGGTTTGTGTTTGGTTTGGTTTCGCAGAACAAAACTTCTGCTGAGAAAGGACCATATGTAGAGACAGGTAGCGAGCCTCTTCAATTTGCTGCTATGAAGGAGGTTCAGGGTGGACAATTTGGTAAACATTTTGTTTGATTGGCTTAACTAAATGATTAATATTGTGGTTCATTCCTTTTTTTTAAATTATGCATCTTTTTATTTGAAAGTTCAAACTAAGTCTAGTTTCTTCTCGGCTGATCTTTATCATGTTAGCTCCGAGAGCAGATACAGCATGATCACATCCTAGAGTTTAGCATAAGACTTTTCTTTCCATGATATCTGGTTTGTAATATTCTTAGACTGTTTCTTTTCTAAAGATCTTTGTCTGTCGACATCAACTTCATGATCATTGTCAATGCCATGAACTAAACCTCCCTGTTTAATATCCACAAGCATATCAGTGTATCTGAAATTGGTCTTACTTATCCAGGAAAAACTAACTATATGCTTCTTCCATGGATGTAAGATGCTTGACAATCTTAGAGGTTCGTTTCTAACTGTTGCATTGTGATGATATAGGATCTCTCTTGAGCTCAAATTTCTTCGGACAACAAGGTCTTCACTGCAACTTTGTATTAGAGGTGTGTCCATTCTCTATTGATATTGATCTGTAGATTTCTGCTTCTTACCTTTTTTGCCATATCACTGTTACGTCTACTCTTTACTTTGTGGACATCAAAACAAACCCACCATGTCTTATTCTGAAGAGTTTTCTCTTTTCATAGCATGAGTTGGCCGTAGAAGGTGCAAGGCTTATTTCCATGGACGTCACCTATCAAAATTTGATTCTTGCTCGAAGAATTTATGGGACGGATGGGGTGCATATGCTCAACAAGGTAAAGTTCTTGACTGAGCAGGAAGAACACACCGAACTTTAGTAACATTATCTGTTATCTGATTTTATTTTCTTTATAGAGGTTCATCCGCATGATTCTTTTGCAGATCAACTTGACTAATCCTAATGAAAATGAAGACATAATGCTTCCTTTAAACACAAAAGATGTTAAGGATTTAAAAATTTCTCCATGTGGCAGATATGCTCTTTTGGCTTCACTTGGGAAGAAATTATCTATACTCAGGTCCATTCATGATCTCTTTTTGCTCTGACTAGTTCATTTTCGTTCTTCTTTTCATGGAATTGGATTAACTTGGAGTGTATCTTGTTTTAGCATGGCGAGCAACAGTGTCGTGATCACTTGTGACTTAAAGGTGTGGATTTTCCCCTCCTTCCAATTGTTTTGGTGCAAACTGACAAGCATATATTTCCTCGTCACCTTGTATTACTCTTTATTTGCATTTGGTTTCCTTAACTAAGCCACTCTCACAGATAGAAATGCGCACATAAGCGACTGATATTCGTCCTAGTTAAATTTTTTTGCTTACACTTTCTGTTCATTTCAGGTCCCAGCTTGGTCGTGTTCATGGGATCTCAACAGCCCCCACTATATGTATACTGGCTTACAGGTTTGTAGTTGTTGAAACAATTGATAAGATAAATGGCATGTCCTTCTACCATTGTTAAACATTGGGTTGGAGCTCCAAGTTGCATTTCAAATCAAACTGTCTTCTTTTTGTTTGTCCCTCCACTTTTTATTAGTCAATCGAACGTTTTTTTGGTTGTTTGTTATTGCAAAACCATTTTGAGCTCACTGTTATAATTTGTTTTGCAGAATGGTACTGTTCTGATGTTTGATATTCGTCAGACAGTAAATCCTCTGACATCCATGGTTGGACTAAGCACAAGGCCTATTCATTCAATGGAATCCCTTGTGCATAACCCGGCTCTTGGTCACATTGATCAAAAGCTGCTCACTGCTTCCACCTGTGGCCCTTGTGTGTGGAGCAGCGATTCTCCAGGAAGGTTAGTTACCTCGACCATTGCAATTGTGCTTCTACAAGTTCTTGTGCTTTTCTTTTACGCATCCGTTCCTTCTCTTTTGCCACTTTTATCACTGTGATTTTAACATCTTTTGGCTTTTTTGAAGGCCATACCTAGTTCCTGGATTAAAAGATCAGGGTGTCTGTACATCACTTGCTTATGGTCCCCTAAGTGATGACATTATTGCTTCATATTATCCCAAGCTCCCAAAATCAAATGTGACGAAAAGTTCAGCTTCTACGGCTCCAGATTCACCTCATATTACTGGACGAGGGATACTGGGTTCTCAGGTTCATATCAGGAGAGCAGCTGGTTTATTTTTCCATAAGTTGGGCTTTGCTTCTGCAAATTTAAGTGACGTACAAACGGGAAAGTCTGCTATCATTAACATGGAGAACTGCGTTCCACTCTTTGCGTATGGTGATAAACTGACTGGTGGATTGAGGTTAAGAGAGTTGCAAAGTTTAGATGTAAGACAAACTCTCAAATCACTTGACCGCCCGATCCTTGATGTGAAGTTTGCACATGAACAAGGCACAGGCATGCTTGGTTGCGTGAGCGAGGGTAAATTGCAACTTTTCTCTGCAATATTGACTTAGAAAGGGTATTTTTTTCTTATGTGATTCATTATTGTCATGCTGCAATCTCGTTATCCGATCTGTATGGTTTGCAGATTAGACTTCAACTCGATGAGTCAGATTAAATTAGAAATGGTTCTTGTTTTGCAATTTCTGTGTTTGCCGGTCTTAAATTTGGACTGTTTATTTATATAATTGAGAGGATAAATAATCAAACTATCTTTAACATTAGTTGTCCTCGTGTGATAAGAGATTGATCTATCGTTATTTAAAATCTTGAGTTTTTTTTTATCACAGTCCCGAGTTTAAATCTTAGATATGGAGCGAACTTTAACCACCAAAAAAATATATGGAACAAATTATGTTGTTAGAGTCGCCTTGCTTTGAAAGTTCGATAAGTGTTCAAATAAAATTAGTCTCGTTTGAGATACTTTGCGTAAACTAAAAAAAAAAAAATTAAGACCTAAGGATGTCTGCTGCATATTACAATACAGTCCCACGCTCTACCAACTAAGCTAAGGTCTGTTATTTATAACTTACGTGAAAGCTTTTTTTTTTAAAAGTAAACTTAAGTGAAAGCTTTGGAAGTTCGATAAATACTCAAACAAGATTAATTTGACTTGAGATACTCGCATAAATAAATAAAAAATAAAAAATAAAAAATTATCATCAACACTGAATATAGTCACGTGGTAAAAGAATGACCTACTGTTATTCAAAGTCTTCAGCTACGAGATTCGAACAAGTGACCAACTAAGCTAAGTTCGGTTTTTAATAACTCACGCGAAACTGTAAATTAAAAGTCAAAGTAATAAAAATTATAGGAATTTTACACCAAAAAAAAGATAATAGGAATCTAGAAAAGAGGAAAGAAACACACCTTGCACCGCAAGACGCAAGCTTGTTGCCACATAAAATCTCTTGTTATGGACATTGACTTTGGACAGCATAATTTGTTCAAATGGCAGAGATACCCTTCCTATTTTCCAAAAGACGATGCATTTTGCTGAAGTGGGTAGAGGGTGTTTCAGTCATAATACACCAAAAGGCAATTTTTTGCTTATCCACCAAGAATTTCTTTTCCGAGTCAGATCCACGTCAGACAACTCACAGGGAAAAAAAAGGAAAAAACTGCCAAACAAAACTGTAAACAGAAACAAAACACCGAACATAGCAATTAGCAACTCATCAAAGAAAATGACTTTCTTTTACAACTCATGAATGAATTAGATTAGGAGTAATTATTACCACTTACCAGAATAAAAATATAATATAAATACAATAAAATCTTCCCCCGAAAGAAAATATTACTGATAATTTCGACATTGATTGCTTTCTCTCTCAAGTCTCAACCTTTGTGTGTAAAGGAACAATCTTTGATTCACTGGAATCTGCATCAAGGTATGGCCCTGTATCTTTTCTTCTATTTTTTTGCCTTTTCTTTTATGGGTTCTTGTTCCTTTTCTATTTTATGTTAGGACAAGTGCATAGATTGTTTTATTATGCAAATGGGTGGTTTTATTCACTTTTGCTTTGAATGCATTGTCGTATTTGGAGACACGATTGTGCGTTTGTTTCATATTTTCTTAAGTAAGTTTTGCTTTTATGTTCTTTTTTATCAGCAAGAAGAAGGGGAAGGGGGAGAGAATGTCTCTTAGTTAGTGAACCAATGAGTCTCTGCATTTTGGGTACTTTAGAAGGTAAAAGGGTAGCTTGAACCATCAAAATTCTTTTTCTTTTGTTGTTTGGGTGATTAATGTAATGAGGGTTTATGTGGAATCTGAGTAGTTTGTTCTTTGGGTTTTGAGGCTTTTACTCATACTGTTTTGTGGGGTTGTTGCTGTTGGAAAATTTAATCGCTTTCTAAATTGACAGTACCCGCGTGTTAGTGTAAAATGGGGAAGATTGAAAGGTCTCAGCTTTCTTTGGTTTGGTGTCTGTAGTTGTGCTTTTTCTTTCACTCTCCGAGTTGGGTATATTACTTAGGAGATGGGTTTTTTCAGTCAATATCTACACGTTGAAATAGAATGCTGGAAGGCAGAAGGCATCATTTTTACTTCCTGCTTTGGTTAGATAAAAGATGTAATACTGGGCGTCGAAAGCACAGGTGTGGATAGGAGAGTTATCCTTTGTGATGCTCAGGGTTCTGCTCTCACTAATGGGCAGAAGCTGACCAAACTATAAGTTAATGCGGTAGGATTTTTCCTATAGATAATTTACATGGCTTTACATTAGCTCGTGGCATTGATATTCCCCTCAAGACGAGGATTAAAACCTGTCATTTTACACAAACATTGAAATGGTAGTGTTGGATCCTATAATAAGGTTATAAAGGGCTCTTCATTCGTTCTACCCCTTTTTTTTGTGTGGTCTTGATTATGTTGAGGCGTAGCTTAGTTTGAAGACATACTCTGCCTCTAAGAGTTCCTTTCACTTGCTTTCTGGATCTTGTTTTTTCAGTACTAAATATACACGAATAAATTCCATAATGAACTTAAATGGGAGAGAATCTTTGATGATTATTGAGCTTTTAATCACTGATGCCTTGCAAACTATCAACGCTTGTGGTTCTTTTTTGTTTGTTTTACAGAGTTCAAATATCACTTAATTTGAGCTTGTATGGATGAGGGATAGTGAGAATAAGACACCTTCTGTTATAGAATGGTTCCTTTTAGGATTTTCTAGTTAATTTGGATAGAATTCGTAATCTTATGAAACAGGAAAAATATGCTTAATGCCAAAGTGTCAAGGTGGCTACTGTTCAAGGTTAATCTTATGCAAATTATGTTACATTCTTCCAAAGCATGGGATTATATTTCTATTTTTTTTGAAGTGGCATCCTGACTTTTGCATGTTTATTTTTCCAAATTAGAACATTTTTGTTTTCTAGTGACATTCTTGCTTCACATTTATCTTATTGTTTTGTTTCCTTTTTAATCTTTCAGTCATTCAGAAGAACAAAATAACTTTTTAGGCCAAGCAGTTATTGCGGAAGCCTTGCTACCTTCCCTGTAGCAATATAAGTTGACAAATCACTGAGAGAAGCCGCGAAAAGGTTTAGTTTTCGACTTTGTTTTGGCCACTGCAGGAAGGATTAGGGAATGGTCATTCAGCTTACAGCTGATGGAGATGAATGCTGTAAGTTCCCCTGCCAATGAGAAGAAGCCTTTAGATTGTTCATCTTCTGTCAATGGAGAAAATAAGCCCGCACAGAAAGAAGTGAGCGCTTCCGTTTTTGTCAATCATGGTGAGACTTTTATGTTGATTCATAAACCCATTAGTTTCATTGGGTGGCTCTCCTACTTTTTGAATCTTAGAAATCTTGAGTTTCCTGCTTTCTTTTTCTTGTTCTCAGCATAATATGACCATATTTATCGTGTAGCTGCGATTTCTTGGCATGAGAGCCGTAAAAAGTGGACAGGCGACCAATCTCGAAGGCCACAAAGAATGAACACGGATGCAATCATCAGGTATTAAGTATTTTACCTCTTGCTTATAGATAAATTCTACTGTGGATTTGCGAACATCCGACTTTGAGTAGTTGCCTATTTCCTTTTTCATGGTCAAATTCTTGTACACATTGATTATGAATAAGGGAAAGAAAACAATTACAACTTAGCATTAAGGGCAAGTACTAGGGAAATAATAATCTTGTTAAGCATAGAGGATGTCATAATGCATTAAGTGATTTCTATGCATCAACACATGTACTGAACAGTACATTTGAAACGTAACAGTAGTTGATGAATAAACTGTCTTCTCAAATGCATGTTCTTCATAAAAAAGTGTTAGGATCCTATAGGTTCTGTTTAGAATTTATCCTTCTCTATCGTGAAGGTGATATTCTTTCAAAGGTAATTTTCAAGTTCCAAATTTGAGGAGGTATCAAGTTTTGAATTGGTTGTGAAAGGAGATATGAACCTTAGTTGTAGGAGGTGGAAATGTATCAGGGTGACAATGAGCTACAAGCTTGTTGGCATATTATTCTATACTTTAACTGCTGATACCAATGCCAAAAGAAGATTCCAAGGCCTTGACCATAGACTATTAACCAAGGGAGACAATAAATTGACTGAAAGAGTGAATTAGGTAGAGTCAGGCAGGTGGTTCTTGTTCAGCTGGTATTAATGGTAGGTGTTAGTGAACTTCAAAAGGATGGTGGCTATATAGTTCTTGGGCTACTTGCCAGTTTGTGTAGTCATCTGTTTAGAGCATGCCTCTTGACTGGGGTAAAAGGTGCTTCTGCCATATGTGGCTGGTAGCGACCAGAAATTTAATATAAATGACACCCGTAGGACTCATACGTTCTGGGTCGAGTAAGGCACTAGGGTTATATGTCAGCAGGATAGGATGGGCTGCTTGTGGACTCTATGTGTTCCATTTGAAATCCGTATAAACTATCAAATATGTGAGATTTGATATTATTATATCCATAATTACTAATACTTGGTTTCATAATAAGACTGGCAAGTATATGCTGATGATGCCTTCATTAAGACTGTTTGGGTTTTTCGAGTTTAGTGTGTGTATTCTAGCACTGCATGATATTGTGATCCCTTTTTCATTCAGTCATTTTTGCCCTGTAACCTCGCATATTAAGGTCATGGCTCTACAAATGTGATTGAAGGCAGTCCTAACTCCAAACATTCACTATTTCATCAGCATGAACCTGCACAAGTTGAGACTGTTTGCAGCTATTTGTAATTATGTAGAAAATAACAGCGGAAATTTTTCCTTGCAGCTGGTCAACAACTTACGAAGAGCTACTCTCAACTAATGAGCCCTTCTCCGAACCAATCCCATTACCTGTAAGCTTCTTCAAGCAAGTGCACACACGCACACACATCAATGACATTTAAAATTCATGATTTAGCTTATCAAGACCGTCCCCGAGCTTGTTCATATGCCAAAAAGTGGTGCATTGAACATGAAGTTGGTGATAATATGGAATTAAAGTAGGCTGTTGGTGTGCTGTGTTATTAGATATACATACTACAACATGCTCAGTAGATGTGAAATGATTCACCCGTCTCTAACAATATCAAAATGGACCAAACCAGCTTGCGGAAGGCAGTTTAATTAAATAATGGACTTATCTTAGGATTATATCTGAGATTCTGTATGTTGATCCTGAGAGAGCATTTTAGGCTTCCACCCTAGTTATATGTGAGTATTAATATTTGCTTGGTTTTTGGTTGAGCAGGAGATGGTTGATTTCTTGGTCGATATTTGGCAGGATGAAGGCCTCTTTGATTAGATAAGCGTTGATAAGATTTTACTTTTAGTGAGACTGAGAATGGTAGAAGATAAAGAACACACTTTTTTTTGATAGCCTAAAACATAGTCCAATTTCAAGTAAAGAAATCTTCCATTATCGCGGAGATATTACAGAAAAGGCGTTCTATGTACTTCAATGTGTTCTTATTGGCTAATTAGGATGTAATTCTTTACACTCTCTTCTCATGGAAATTATTGCCAGGGTTGTAGTTTGAGCAGAATGACTTTCATTTGTAACCTTGAACCAAAACATTCATGTACCGTAGCCAGTTCCTACCTATTGAACAACCCTTGATGATGGAGATTATGTTCTCAGATTTTGATAATTTAAAATTGCATGGTGAATGAAGATCCTCCATCTTATTTTACTAGCTGCTCTAATTTCTCGTAACTATGACAGTGGTTATATAGAAAGAGGGTCTCGTTATACTCCAATGAGATTAGTCTTGCATCATTACAACACGCTCAAATCTGCAATATAAGGTTCAAAATTCAAATTATTAACATTAACCCACTTACAAACTTTTCTTTTTATAATAAAAATATGCAGACATTCATCATCTAGCTTCATTCAATTTGAACTCATCGTTAGAGGATATTATGTTAACTATACTGCTAGTCCATTTTCTGTTCTAAAGAAACTTCCACGAACCATGTGGAAAACAAGTTAGTAATCGATATTATTCAGGGCAATTGAGAAAATTTTTATTTATATAGTTTTTCTAGCTGAATGAGACTGAGTAATTGGAAAAACTTATACTAGACATTTTCGACTTCCTCAATTTTGGTTAAACCCATAAACCGACAGAAAGACAACAACGCTGCGGCGCCGTTGCTCACTCCATGAACTTTCCACGCTGGCAAAACACTTCGGCTTTTCCTGGAAAATGATAACAAATTCCGGGAAACCAAATTTCATTCCATTAGGTAAGGTTCACACGAGGGAAGAAAGTATTCAAGTGGATATATTTCAACAATAACAAATGAATGTGGTTAGAGAAGATATTGTAAATCAATTATGAGCTAATTTAAATTAAGTCTGTTTTTAATGTTCATATTTGTAATACTCACGTAATGAACAAATAATTCAAAACTATTTTATTTTCATGAACGAAATTATTATATTTATATTTGATTTTTAACGTGAATAGAATTAACATTTATATTTGATTTTTAACAAAATTAAAATGAGCTATTGTTTAATTTATTAATTTTTTTTAATTAATAAATAATAGTATAATTTTTTAATTAAAATCAAATTGATTGAATAAAATTAGTAGATTTCGTTTTTCAAAAAAAGAAAAGAAATAGTTAGGCGAATAAGATTTTGAATTTTTTAAAACTGAAAATTTATACTCCCTCTGGTTGGAAAAGAATGTCATTTACTGTTTAGACACGCATATTGAGGAAATTGGATGACTCACTATTTGATCTCAAAAAATTTCGTACTTTTTTTCAAACGTACGATAATACTTACGTACGTTCGAGAAAAAAATCGAGGTAAAATTGTCTCAAATAGTGAGTCATTCGACTTTCTTAATATGCGTGCCTAAATAGTAAAAGATATTCTTTAAAAACCGGAGCGAGTAGTACAAAAGAAACACCATGATCACTTTTTTAGTAGAAAAAAAAAAGGAAAATGATTTTTGGCACACCCAGATAGCACACCAAGCATTTTTGCTAATTATGGATGGCATTTTTATAATTATGGATAATATTTTTGTGCTGGTGTGCTATCTGGGTGTGCTATTTGGCTAAATAGCACTACTCAAAAAAAAAAACAGGGAATAGGGCTTATACTAAACATTTTCGACTCCCTCAATTTTGGTTAAACTCATAAACCGACAGAAAGACAACAACGCTGCGGCGCCGTTTCTCACTCCATGAACTTTCCACGCTGGCAAAACACTTCGGCTTTTCCTGGAAAATGATAACAAATTCCGGGAAACAAAAACGGAAAAAGAAAGATTCACCAGCTTCAATTCTACGCCGATTCCTTCCCCAAACATCCATCACTTCTAATCACCGTAGAGCTTCGGAAGAGACAGAGGGAGAACAATATGGATAAATTTAAGAGCATATTAAAACCAAAGCCGAATCCGCAACAGCAAATGAGAGATTGGCAAAGAAAGCTACGCCAAGAGTGCCGTAACATGGAGCGTCAAATCAGAGGTGAGGGGAAAGTTCAGGTTTTTTGATGTGGGATTTATAGAAGTTTGTATTTTTAGTACTGGGTATAGTTCATTTTGTGTGTTGGTGGTGAAAGTGAGGGGTAGAAGTGAGGTTTCTCTAATATGGGTAGTTTTAGTTTTTGGAGTTTGGATTGATGAGCTCGTGTCATTTTGTGTGGTGTTTGGTTTAGATGTGCAGAGAGAAGAGAAAAGTGTGCAAAAAGCAATTAAAGAGGCTGCCAAGAGAAATGACATGGGCTCTGCTAAGGTAATCTACATTTCTTTTAAGTTAAGATCACTGTGCTGCATTGGGTGCTTTGGTTGAATGTTTATTAGGCAATTAGGTTTATTTTCTCGACCAGGGTTTGGTTTGGGAAATCAGTACAAGCCTTGTTGCGTGTATAGCTGAATTGAACTATTTATCGATACATGCTTATTCTGTTATTCTTGTTACTTCAGTTTCATACTAAGGTGAACTTGACAGTCTTTGAAAAGCATTTATTAATTTCGCTCTTAGATGAATCTCAACCAGGACGTCGTGAGATATTGTATTTGTGAAGTACTATGATCTGATTAAATAAAAAAAAATATAAGCATGGTTAGTGAAAATGACTAATTTAGAATTTTTGATTGAAGCAAGTGATAAAGCAAAGTTTAGCTCTTGTCAGGTGTACGTTTATAAGAGTTAAGGGCAACACTTGTACATCTCATTACTTTGTTGTCTGATCCTGGGGCTTTCCGCAAAGCACGAAATATGAGCACAACATTGGATGCCTGTTGAATTTATACATGGTCTTATTGTTTTATCTCTTCCCCATCCTTCTATTATGTCAGGTACTCGCTAGGGAAATTGTTATGTCCAGAAAAGCTGTGAACCGTCTTTATGAAAATAAGGCGCAACTCAATTCTATATCAATGCATCTTGGAGAAAGTGTAGGTATGTTGCACCTACATTGCAATTGCTGTTCTCAATTCCTCAAATATCTCAATTCAACTAAACCATGCGAAATCCCGCCCTGAAACTTGTATCAAATGTTAATATAATGAAGTGCTTTTTGCAAGATATAGCAATTGTTTTAGGTATCTTTGTTCCAAAGGATGCTTGTAGTTGCTATTTAGAGGCATTTTTCCAGAGCAGGATGATGCTCTGATAACTATGGTATTGTTATCGTATGTGGATGTTGGTAATTTTTTTATTGATTACCTCCATTCTTGGATAAAGTTTTTTTATTGATTACCTCCATTCTGCTACTAAGCTATCTGATAAAGTTTTTCAAGAAATCTTCGACATAGTTTACTGCTTTTTCATGATATTTGATTCTCTGTTGGGTCTGGTTTTCAGCAATTGCTCGTACGGTTGGCCATTTATCCAAAAGTGCCGAGGTAATGAAACTTGTCAATAACCTCATGAAAGCTCCACAGATGGCTGCAACAATGCAAGAATTCAGCAAAGAAATGACCAAGGTAATTATTGTTTCTTCCCCTATTGGGCCAGAACTGCTTTGAGAGGTCATCACAGTGGAGCTAAACAACAAATGTTTCGTATGACTTTCTGGAGCCGTGTAGAGTTTGAATGGCACATTCAGAACGCAAAATATGCCAAGTCCATATTGCTTGGTGTGCATCTTGGATGTAGTTCTGTTAGATATTTGCAATAGGAATGTTATTCGGTCTGTCCAGTAGAAATTTTCACAAAGTTATTCGAGTCCCTCCTCGGTCACAATGTTTAAAACTATTTTCAAACCTCTGATGTATTTGAGTTTGTACTTTATAGGCTGGGGTCATTGAAGAAATGGTAACTGATTCCATTGACACTGCACTGGATTCAGAAGATATAGAAGAGGAAATTGAAGAGGAAGTTGAAAAGGTCTTGACAGAAATAGCTGGCGAGACAGCCGCTCAGCTTCCTGAAGCTGTTAGAAAAGAAAGGGTGAGGATACCTGCGCAGAAAGCAAGCACCTCTCACGAGGCACGTCTTACTTCTCTCATCATTTAAATACCGTTGCTTGGTTCACACTTCGCAACAGCAAAGTATCTCACTTTCTTGTATTGTTTGCAGGAAGAAGCTATAGCAGAAGGTGTAGACGATGAAGAAGAACTAGAAGAGCTAAGGGCAAGGCTTGCGAAGGTGAGATCGTAGGACGTAACATTCATCCTTACTCACTGACTAATCCTCTCAATGTTCAATGCCGGACTGTGGATCCGCGTTAACTAAACAGAGTATGTATCTATGCATAAACCAATACTGGCATTTCGGTCTTTGACCGAGTGTATGAAAAGAACGCCATTTTTGTATCATATTATCTGTCTGTTTCTAAATTAAGGTTTCAAAGACTGAGAAACTCGGTTCGAAACTGCATTAAAGTTGTTGCTTGTAAAGCAAAGATGTGGATAAGCCTGGTCCTTTGACATCAGAAGTAACTAATTATGTCTTGTTTTGGGTAGGAGATGGAGTTTTCATGTGATGCTTACACCATTTATAGTTAAAACTTAAAAGCAAAAGATGATTAACAAGCAACATAATCTGACGTTATAATGATTTGGCAGTGAGTGTAAGGATGGTAATCCATGTGATGCTTGGCTTAGTGGTCAAGCAGAGGGGTGTGGATAAGGGTGTCTCAGTTAGGTCTGGAGTTCAATTCGTTTAATTTATAATTTATGGAGTGAACGTTTAAGCTTTTATTTCTTATGGTACAATGAAGCGAATCTATGACTTACCTGGAGGACACGCACTAACCAGATGAAATATAATTTCTATGCGATCCTTCCTGCTCGTTTTTTGTCCTACAAGAAATTGCGTGCACAACACCGTACCTTTCCTCCCGTAATCTCACCCTCACTCCACTACTCCCCTTCGTCATTCTGCAACACAAAGCAAAAACGACATATTCCAATCCAGAAAACGACACCTCATCCCTCATTGCAAAAACGAGTAGTTCAGTTCTCCTGCACTACATGTCATCCACTTTTTATGGGAAGAAAACAAATCTGCAACTACAAAAAGAACAACAGCTCCTCCCAATTCTAGACTGGTAGTTTTGCCACGTGTCCCATTACTCCCTCCTCTTTATAACAAACCACCTATACGCCATTCCACTGCCATCCATGTCCATCTTCTCATTCTCCTTTCCTCACTAAACAAGTAAAAACCCAAAGTCAATGGATAGGAAACTGATTTTCCTCTCTGTATTTCTCTTCTCGCTTATTTCAATTTCTCGCGCAGACGATGATGATCATCTACATCTACCGAGCTCGGACTTGCCGGCCGTACATGCGGAGAAGATGATCAGGGAGCTCAATTTGTTCCCCAAACTGGACATCAACATCGTCGACGGCGGTGTTGGTGCGGCTGCTGATGTGAGTGGAAAGAGGATTGTGGAGAAGAAATTTAGATTTCCCAATTTGGTGAGTGGTCCGGAGGAGGAGTTGTCCGTTGAGGATTTAGGGCATCATGCTGGCTATTACAACATCGCACATTCTCATGCGGCCAGGTCAATCTCTTTTCCTCTTTCTTTTTTTCCGATGACCCAGATTAAAAAAATTGTTCTTTGGTTGTTTTTAAGATTTGGGATTTGGGTCTCTTTTTTGTCTTTTTTTTTTTACTATTGGAGGCTGGTTTTGTTTAAAATTATTCGAATTTTGTAGGCAATTGAGTTTGATTGTGTGAAATTTTGTTTTGATTGCACTGGTCTTTCGTGTTATTTTCAAAACTTAGTAGTTTCTGTTGATGGTTGAGTTCCAAGGGTGGATATCAGCCAGATACAATTCAATGCTTTTCAAATTACAGTTGCTCTATATGCTTGCCCGTCATTAATTCTAAAAAGTCTATAAGTACCATATCCATGGTGTATGAGATCGACCTGCTATTAGTTTTTATGGACTCTTCATAAGCTCGAGGGAGATTTGTGATCACTGAAACCGAGCAGAGGTTATTCATGCAATTAATTACTATAGTCATTCTGGGATCAGAGTAGCAGGCGACACTAAATTAGGAGACAAAGGGGTTATAAGTTGTAATTTACCTTATGTGGAGGAAAGGGCTGACTGCTTTATTTTTTCTAGTGCTATTGGATATGGGCTGATGTGTTCTAGTTGTTTGTTGTTTTTATTGTAGGATGTTCTACTTCTTTTTTGAATCACGAACTAGCAAGAAGGACCCAATTGTGATATGGTTGACTGGAGGGCCAGGGTGTAGTAGTGAGTTGGCACTGTTTTATGAGAATGGTCCTTTCCAAATTGCAGACAACATGTCTCTTACTTGGAATCAATATGGCTGGGACAAGGTACAACTTAATTCCATTTTTGTAAAGTGAACAGAAAAGGAAAAAAAGTTGCCTATTGAGACATGGTCAAGGATTTACTGTGATGATTTTGCAGGTATCAAACCTCTTGTATGTTGACCAACCCACTGGCACTGGATTCAGTTACAGTACTGACAGGCGTGATACGCGTCACGATGAAGATGGAGTTAGTAATGATTTGTATGACTTCTTGCAGGTCAGTTATCATTTTTTTTCCAGTAAAGATCTGCAAGATGTAATTTCTTAGTTCATTGCTGGATTGTTTGGCTTCCTAATCTAATAACACGTTATATAAGTAGTTTAAAGACGCGGGAATTGTTGAGCGTTTAATGAACGTAATCATTATGATAAAGTGTGTTCCTTCTATGAAATCAGGCCTTCTTTGAAGAGCATCCTGAGTTTGCAAAGAATGACTTTTACATAACTGGAGAATCATATGCTGGCCACTATATTCCTGCTTTTGCTGCACGTGTCCACAGAGGAAACAAAGCTAAGGAGGGGATTCATATAAATCTCAAGGCAAGCACTCGTTCTTACCTGTCTGGCTTCTAATGGGTTTATTTCACTTATATTAATCACAAAGCAAATTTTGAACAGGGATTTGCCATTGGTAATGGGCTTACGGATCCTGCTATCCAGTACCAAGCTTATACTGACTATGCATTAGATATGGGCATAATTAAGCAATCTCAACATGATACTATTAACAAGCTGGTTCCAGCATGCGAATTGGCAATAAAGCTCTGCGGTAACTTCATATCTCAAGTTGCTGTCATTTTACTTTTAAAGAGATTGATATCATAGTTGTTCTAGCATCTATTTATATATAACACTCTGATATATTATACTGTAAGATTTTACTCTGCATTAATCATTCAAGATTTAGTTTGTGTCAGGAAGTAGTAGTCAGTGATTGGCCACTACTCTTTATTTGCATGAGCTTGTCTCTCCTCTTCTTTTCAGGCACTCATGGTACACTCTCTTGCATGGCCTCTTATTTTGTTTGCAATACCATATTCTCCAGCATCAAAGCAATTGCTGGTAATATAAATGTAAGAGCTCAGCAATCTTCACCTTCCTTTATGCACTTCATGATTTCTATGCAAGTAAAGTTTGGATCTCTTATAGTTATTTACAGAAGATTAAACTTGTCGTATAAATATTAATGTTTTGTGCAATAAACTTCCATCAAAATAAATAAAACTAGATTCTAGAATTGTAAAG
>NBIL01078033.1:0-10921 GCA_002752925.1 Viola pubescens var. scabriuscula | reverse complement strand
CCCAAACTGTGTCCTGTTAAAGTTTCAACTTTCACTCTGAAAGAGAGTGCTTTAATGAAACTTTACTCTTCATTCATTTTAAGTGATTAAATGACAAACAGCTTTCTACAGTACGGGAACTTTCCATCATGACTGCGAAGAGTCACCCTGCAGCCATGCGCTTTATCCCAGAGCAGATGCCTAGGGAAGGGAGCATAGACAACCACAGTTCTTCAGAAATGTTAGTCAGAGAACCTGCAAGGTATGTCCATGCTATGATCAATATAACTTCTTAATATGTAGCATCCCCTGAATGACTGCCCATTTTGGTAGATGCTTGATATTGAGAGCAAATGGGGAGCTTTCTTTGTTGGATTTGGATGATGGAAGAGAAAGAGAGCTCACCAACTCTGTTGAGTTATTCTGGGTTACCTGTGGTCAATCTGAGGAGAAGGCAAGTCTAATTGAGGAGGTTTCTTGGTTGGATTATGGCCATCGAGGGATGCAGGTAACCAACTGTTTTGTTCTATATTCTTTTCTTGAACTTCAGCTGGGCAGCGTTTTACTAATTGAATGTTTCCCTAGACCTGTTATCTGTACTCCTCTGATGTAGTTTCTTGTTCGAAGCTTATTTTTACAGGTTTGGTATCCATCCATTGGTGTTGAACCTTTTAAGCAGGAGGATTTCTTGCAGGTTTGTTTAATTCATGAATTAAGGCTTTTAAACTATGTTAGTTGGTGGATGACCTGAATGGGACTTGTAAGTGTTTTCTGGTGTTCTTATCCGTAAGATTTTCTCGATGATGTAACATTGCATTTCGTCTGCTCATTTTGAGGCTGTCTATTTAGATAATATTGTTGCTGACTGCCTGGATTAATTTAGTCCATCTGGGGATGGTTAACAGACTTCTTTTTTCCAAAGAGGAAATAGAAAATTAACTTTGACCTCAATAGCAGTAATGTGGTTATATCTCTTTTCCCTGATGAGGAGTTGTGAGCATATCCTGGTTTGGTAGTAGATGTATCTCTATACGCTTTCTGAGGTGTAGTAGTCCTCTTTGTCTCTTTTATATTGTTTAACAGCAGGCTCTTATAACCTGACGGGGTATCCTAAGCATGCCAATTAACTCAATGTTTACCTTTTAGTTGGATCCAGAGCTGGAGTTCGATCGTGAGGTGTATCCTCTTGGTCTTCTTCCAAATGCTGGTGTTGTTGTTGGCGTCTCCCAGAGAATGTCATTTTCAGCTTGTACAGAGTTCCCGTGTTTTGAACCAACTCCACAAGCTCAAACTATATTGCATTGCCTTCTGAGGCATCTCCTTCAGGTATTTTAATTCGTCATCCTTAACCCTCTCCCTCTCTCTCTCTCTCTCTAGGATGTCCTTAAAGTTATCTGTGACTTGAAAAGAGTATATTCTTCTGTTAATACGCATGCTCCAGATTGGTCTAGCTCTTTCTTTGGTTTTGCTATGGTAGCTAAAAGCGTGCTTGTTATACTTGCAATTTTACAATTTTGGGTACTATTTGTTAATTATATCTTGGTTTCTGCTTCTGCAGAGGGACAAAATTGAGGAGGCTTTCCGGTTAGCACAATTGTCAGCAGAGAAGCCTCATTTTTCTCATTGTTTGGAGTGGCTTCTTTTTACTGTTTTTGAGGCTGAAATCTCCAGGTAAATAATCACAGTAGGGAAATTAAACCATGTCATGCATGGTAATTAGGCTTCATTGGAACCAAATGTTATTCTTGCATCATTATATTGCCTGTTGCAAGTATGCGCATTACTTTATTTTGAGTATGCCTATGGTCGAACTCTGACCCAGCTGTTATAAACATCCTTGCAGACCTAATGTTAACAAGAACCAGATATCAGTCCCTAAACCTAATGGTGATCGTTCTCTTCTGGAGAAAACTTGTGATTTGATCAGAAATTTTCCAGAGTATCTTGATGTAGTTGTGAGTGTTGCGAGAAAAACTGATGGCCGTCATTGGGCAGATTTATTCACTACAGCTGGAAGATCAACAGAGTATACTCTTTTTGCCTCTCAGAAATTTATGCTTGCTCTAGTCTCTGCCTTATATACAATTTTTTTGAACATAAGTAATGTCCAGGATAATGTCTAATTAATCAACTGTTTTTATTTCTGTGTTTTAGGTTGTTTGAGGAGTGCTTCCAGCATAGATGGTATCGAACAGCAGCATGTTATATACTTGTAAGTTCTCATTCAGCTAGTTTTAATGGAGGAATATCTTTTTCTCTGGTAGATTGATTTATGTATTTCTGCCTTACATGTCATTAAGCTTTTGGTGTTGGAATTGTGGTTTTCTTCTCATTTCTAGTTTGCTAGAAACTATTTTTTAATTTTCTATTACTCTGTAGAAATTCATACTTCCGCACTCTAAAATGATGCAATTTGTGCTATTTCTTGATTTATGTGAAGTAGTTTAAATTGCATTTCCTGAGTTTTTATATCATCTTACTAATTGTCATCTATATGATTGATGTCTCTCCACCTTGTATGAGGTAAAAGTTTGAGCTCCGCGTGTTGCAGTCTCATCTCTGCTTTGAGTTCGATAAGATTAGAAACATGAATAATATGCACTCATTTCTACAAGTTTATGAATAGGTCTTATGAACTGCATCCGATTTTATGCATGGTAAATATGAATTGAGACTGTGTAGTGGTTAAAATTTTGCTTGATTTTTGACCCGAAAAAAAAATTAGTTTGATTAACTCATGCTCATGGATGTCACAGGTGATTGCTAAACTTGAAGGTCCTGCTGTTAGTCAGTACAGCGCTTTACGATTGTTGCAGGTAGGTAAATGCTATTAGCCACCCCCTCCCGCCCTCCCTCTTCCTTCTTTTAAAAGGATTAGGTGGCTTGGCTCCTACCTTTCTCCATGTTACTTTTTGCTTTGGTAATCTCTGACAGATGTACTCTTTGCAGGCAACACTTGATGAGTCACTCTATGAACTTGCTGGGGAACTGGTAACATTTGGTGCATAGTTATACTTCTTAGCAAACTGTAGACAAATTAGAAAATGGGGATAACACCATTTTTCCCCATTTTTGTTTCCTTTGCTTCTCAGGTGCGTTTCTTGCTGAGATCTGGAAAAGAATATGAGCAGACATCAACAGATTCAGATAGATTGTCTCCCAGATTCTTGGGTTATTTCCTTTTCCGTTCTAGCTACAAGAAACCCTCCTTGGATAAGAGGTTGATATATACATCCTAAATTCTTCTTCTTGTCTTTGTCCCCTGCAACTTTAATCATATATTAATGGATGTTCTATCTTTGGAGCAGCACCTCATTCAAAGAGCAGAGTGCTCATGTTGCTTCTGTGAAGAGCATTTTAGAAAGCCATGCTAGCTATTTGATGTCAGGCAAAGAACTTTCCAAACTTGTTGCATTTGTAAAAGGCACTCAATTTGATCTAGTGGTAAGAGAAATACAGTTCCCTGGAAGTATGTTGTGCTCTGCTGTGCAGTACTTAAGATTTTCATTAAATTGCAGGAATATCTTCAACGAGAAAGAGATGGGTCTGCTCGATTGGAAAATTTTGCTGCAGGGTTGGAGCTAATTGGGCAGAAGGCACGAACATCCTAATTTTTTTACCATTTAGCATTCATTTCCTGCGGTTGTAACCTGATAGTGAGACCTTACCGTGGTTCTTTTATGTTCACATTCTACTTTCCTTTCAAAAAATGATTTAATTTTCCTAGGTTCATTTTATTTAACTTTTTCACATGTATATAGTAAACTAGATTTAGTTTGTTTCAGAATTAGTGCAAGTTAAAATAAGAACATATTGGAGCCCATTTGGCACTTTTATGTTTATTCAAATATACTCAGCTTTTTGAGAAGCACATTTGAAATGGACTTCATAACAATAATCTTCTGGGTTGTTCATTAGTCAGTGATACCAACATCTTTTTGTGTTTGTCTTTGTCTTGCTAAAGCTCTGTTTTGTGTTTTCAGCTTCAAATGGGTACATTGCAGAGCCGGTTGGATGCAGAGTTTTTATTGGCCCATATGTGCTCTGTGAAGTTCAAGGAATGGATAGTTGTCCTGGCCACTCTTTTAAGACGATCTGAGGTATATACTTGCTTTCCTTCAGATCTGTTCTTTTTTTCTTTTTTTTGGAACAACTGTGTATGCACTAGGCCACTATTGTTTGGAAAGGGTAGTTGTTGTCTAACCATTGTTTGGTTGAAATTTTACAAAGAACCGTGTTCCTACGATTGAAACAAGGTGTAGCCGCATTCTGTTTTAAAAAAATGTGGGCTTATTCAAGAAAAAAGGAAAAAAACACTTGCATTTCATCCATCATTTTGTACACAATGTCCAAATAGAGTTCTGCTACTAATTTTGTCAAATTAACCATTTTAAGTCGTATTTTATGTTGTTATGAGGAGTTAAACCCACAACCTACTATTAGATATTCTAATGCTTCATTATTGGCCCAAATCCAGTGACTTCGTTTAGGTTGTAAAGTTGAGTCAGAGAAGTCTAATTCAGCCCATAGCACCTAAGAGATGCTCATGTGTAAAAAGAAGGGTTGATATGGCACTTTTTATACCAGAACCTTTTTTCTTTGGGTGAGACGTGATCAAATTAAAGATCGATTTATTTGACCAAATCCCTGCATCCGTTGCTTGGGGCTTATGTGAACTTTGTTATGTTTTTTCCGAGCTAATGTTGTTTCTAATGCTTCATGCAGGTCCTTTTCGATCTTTTCCGACACGACGCGAGATTATGGAAAGCATTCAGCACCACCCTTCAGGTATGCTCGTCTCCCAAGGGCATTACTGGTTAACTGAAGTAATAGTTACAGTCCAGTCCTTGTATGCAATTCTGACCCTGGTTTTCTTATGTGTGTTTTCAGTCCCACCCTGCATTTTGTGAATACCATGATTTGCTTGAAGGCTTAGAAGATAGACTATCATCTGTTTCACATTTGGAGGAGAACCCTGAGCAGTTTTAGATCTATCATCATCCACATAACGATTCAAGAAGCTTACCTTTTACGACCTTTTACGATGGTACATTCCAGTCAAGCTCGTTCCAATCAATTCGATGAATTAGCAGTTTATTCTATCACGTACGAAATAAAAGATGAACATCATTGAAGACTAAAAGCTGGAATGATCATGAACCACTCGTAACCGTAATGGTCAAGTGATGCTTGGGAGTTGGGATGTGTTTCAGATCGCGTTACTCTCATTTTAGTCGAACATAAAATTCTTGTAGATAACGAGGATAAAAGTTTCTGCCGGCTCTTTTAAAAAATTCTTATACTTTTCCAGTAGGCAGTAGTTGTCAGTTTTTTAAATAGTTGTGTTTGTGTATAATACTCCTTTACCAGTACTGTATTGTATAAAAATATAGACAAACTTGCCTTTCCAATGAAATCTTTCTTACGGATTTTAAGCCCAATTTTGTATATACCTCGCTTTGGAATTACATGATTGCTGATTCGCCATGGTTGCAAATTGACTTTCTTGTAGTGGAAAGCAGAGTATCATTGTTTTTAACTAAATAGAAATTCTATGTGTCAACTTATACCTGACACTATATTGACATGAGTGGTAAGTTCATCGGTACAATTTACACAGTTCTGTGGGGTTTTTGTACGGTCATATCGAGTGGGTGTAAAGAGTGAGTTGAAATCGAAAGATTTTCAAACAGAGTCAATGAATATGTAAATGAAGGGCGGAAAATTAATCTGGTAATAGCAACTCATTTTATTTGCTGTGTCAAAACCTATACACATTTCTGAAAAGACAAGTATACAAACACAAAGAAGGGATGCAGCCACTACAACAGAAACATTGCAGCAGAATATGAACAATTCACCAGCTAAAGCTGATGGACTCGAAGTGTACATTGACAGACATGTATGTGTATGCAAACAAAGCAAGAAATGCAACCACAATACACTGGTTTTGTAGCCACCACAACAGGACAATTGCATCATATATTTTGAACAATTTTCACCAGCTAAAGCTGATGGACTCGAAGTGGATATTTTCAACCAAACCAGTTGAACAGATTGTTGCAACATCATGCCTCAGCTTCTTCGGACCCGAAACGAGAACCCCCACACTCGATCCTTTGCACTCCAATAGAATGCCTACAAAGATTAAGCAAACACACTTTTAATTTCTTTACTCTGCAAGAAAAACATCTAACACTTTTGATTATGAAGAAAAGTATGTGTTAACTCACTCTTAATATCTGGTCTTTGGCCATAGTGAACTGTAGTAGCCTGCATTAGAGACTGATGAGGCAGACTTTCCAATTCTCTTTCGCCAGGTGATCCGCTTGGGGTTGACCCTTCCATGTTCTGAATCTGTTTCCCTTCTCTTGCATTCTGTTTCTTGTGCCAGTAAACAGCTGCACTTGCTGCAATGGCTATGGATATGCAGATAGCTAACATGTTCAAAAAAGCTCTCAAACCTAACGCGAAAACGTCATTGGTGTTTTGATCGATAGGATAGATGTAGTAACGGGTAACGAGTCCAATTATGACGAGGAAAATGACAAAGGAAGATATAATTATTGCTCCAAGCCAGAGCCAGCTGTTTTGGCCTAAAATGGGTGAGATAGGTGCATCAGTTGGCTGTAGCTTGAACCACACGGCTCGAAGGGTGTTCGAGTTATTATGCGACATGGGTTCTTTCTCTCTGGTCACATAAGCCTCAATTTTGAGCTTCAAATTGGAAAGTTGAGATGGAGTGCCGGATGCCGGAAGCAGGAGGTCTAGCATTGTCAGGCCAGATGAGTTCTTGAATGCACATACGAGAACTACTTGTGGAGTCTTGCGTTTTTGTGTTGTGCTTGCAAAGATGAGTTCTCTAATTATAGATATGAAAGGAGTAAAGCCGCTTCCTCCACTCACCAGCAAAAGCGTTTCATGCCTAAATGCATACATATAAATCAAAGGTCAATGCTAACAATTCCTGCAAAACTTTCATACTAACTAATACGACAGAATTTGTTTTAAAAGTGTAAATTAAAGTGCACATTCAAATTTTAATGAATTTTTGGTAGTATTCGTTAGTATGTATAAGCATTATCTGTCAAATTACCTTAGTAAGTGAGTTGAAGCAGGTCCATAAGGTCCTTCAACCGAGACCGCAAGGCGATCGATTGAAGAACCAGAAGACAAGATGTTGTATAGCTTCTTGGACCAAATTCCTTCACTTTTGACAACAACACTCAATCTGTCAGGCTCCAGGTTACTGTTAGATGTGATGGTAAAAGGATGCCATTGCATCTTAGAAATGGTAGGCACATTGATGAACAAAATGCTGGCCGGATTATAAGTTAAACCTGTAAATAAAAACATCGAGATTAGTCAGGGACCAAAATGCAAACATGTTTAAGAGAGAAGGATCATATTTATATAATCACCTGGGGTTTTTGAGAAGTTGAGTTCCACAGTTTCACAAGGCAAAATGCGAGAAGAGATGAGAGGAGCTTTTTGCCTTGATTGCAAGAATCGCAAGAAACGATCCACCGCGAAAAGGAAGAATCCGGGGAGCATATAGCCGGCGTAGGCGATGCCAACATGGAAGAAGAAGAACACAACAAAGATGATGTAGAGGTGATGGGTGTAGAAAAAGAGCTCAAACATTGCTCTTCTGATGCGAGGGATGGTTGTTACCCATAGGAACAAGCCACCCACCAAAGCTATTTCTCCCGCCACATTTGAAATATCAGTCTTACTCCATTCCAACATCTGCATTGTAATCATTTACTAAAACATTAGTAATTAAGTATTTATCAGTGTATATCCGAACGAGATTAATTTCGTACGAAAAAAAATACGCTAATGCGTAACACCAACACCCTCCATTCCTGTGAGCCATTTTGGACCATTTGTTATGGTATTTTACCTAAAGGCTAAACAATGAGGACACAAGAACAGCCATCTGGGCCTAAGGGAATATTCTAGGCCCACTTCATGTCCAATTCCAAACGGGCAGGAAGGCAACAATGTCACATCACATATTTGTCAGTTGTTGTCATTATCACCATCCTCTTTTCCTTTCCCTCCACGTGTCACCGTACTCAAATTTGGGCCCTACTACCCCACTAACTTTCTCACCAGGCCCATAAGTCAACCCAACCCAACCCAATCCCACCATCCCATCCCAGCCGCCCAAATCTTGTCAATTCTAGGCACTACCAAACTATACCGAGTTATGTACCGAGCTGATGCAAGTAGGTTGGTCGCGGTGATAAAAGATATGGATATTACGTGACCGAAATACGGGAAGAATTTTGCTCGTGTTCAAGTTTAAGAAATTTTGAGACGTGACACTAACTCATGAATTAGAAAAGAAAAAAAAAAGGACTATTCAATGCATGATAATGAAAAGGAAAAAGGTAGCTTAAAAAGGAGAGAAGAACAAAATGCACCAAAGTGCAATGATGTCAAAGATAATGGACTTAAGTGACAATCAACCGTAGAAACAGAAAGGACTCGTGGTTGGACCACTAGAATCGTCCATTTCTGTTTAACCAGAAAAGCAAAAAAATATGATTTCGATCTATAATATCGTAACTTGGCTGATAAATACATATATAACTTATTTATAGGTTATGAGTTTTGTGTTTTATGATGATGTGATGAATGAAATTTCTATATTTTAAATTTCTCTCGTAAATATGGTAAGATAACAATGAATATGGGTTGTTTTATTTTGGGCCATTCCTTCAGGCTTCCAGTTACGCACTCACTCTTGCTAGCAATAACATATCACTTTGCACACAACACGCAACATGTCCTCACTCAATGGCTATATTTAATCAAGAGCTTTTCTTTCATATATATATATATATATATATATATATAGATAGGGTTTGAAAGAAAAGGATAAAAGATAAATGGAGTCTTTTTTTAAAAAAATTAAATACGCGCGGTGCATCGGCTATTTATATGATTAATGAAAACAATTTTTGACGAAACTCAGTCTATATTGATAAGAAAAAAAAACATAATTATGTGTATTTCAACTTATCACACAGTGAGTTATTTAACTATATATTATACGTAGCGATGGCACGATCTGCACCTAATAATCTTTCGAACTTTAAACTCATTATCATTAATTGGTTATATATATAAAAGGAATATGCATGTAAGTTATATATGCGATTTAATTTAATTTATATACACAAACAATATTAATTAGTCTCATTAATGACTTTAAGAACATGATAATAATATTAAAATAAGAAGATTGTTATGTACGTACCAGTGAGATTTGATCGGTAGAAGCCCAATAGACTACGTAAGAGAGTCCATGAGCGGTGAACAAAGCCATAACCGTGTGACCTAACCATATGTGGTACTTGATCGACGCCTCCGACGTCAGACCGAATAACTGCAGCACCGACGACCCACGCGCCACCGGAAAGAAGAGAAGTGTCAGGAAAATATTCCCAACTAGCCCCAACCTCAACGCCGCCGAGTCCAACCGAGATTGCCATCTAATAAGTGATCACAGACATACCCATAAATTCATAATTCATTAATTAAATTATAATTAATCATAAAATATGACCCCATTTTAGCTGATTATTTTTAGAAAAAACTGAAATAAACTCTATTTATAATAATGGTTTAAAATAATATTTACCGAAAATTATCATCACACGCCCTACACCATATAGGCATATACAAACACATATTATAAGTGGTGGGGCATCAGGTTCCATGAGTATTGCAGATATAACGTACCGAAAATATCAAATAATTACTCTAAATAAACAAAGACTATTATAGATCAAAATGTGAAACTAATTATTAGTACTATTGTTTTTTTAGGTGGAGATAAAATTCGAATCTGAGCTTGAAACCTTACCGGTACCTTTACTTACTAACAAGACAACCGATGAGTTGGTTTTAAAAATAAATAAATGTTTTATATCATCAATTAGGAAATATATAGTTCTTACACTTTTTCTCCTTTTTTGGCAGCTGATTTTGGGGTGATTTGAGCAAAGCTAATGTGCAAATAAGTTGAGAGGGACCAAATTAGGAGGGCCAAGAACATGATGAAGAAGGCTAGCTCTATCCCGGAAACAATCCCTAGCGGCCCTTTTACCAGCATCGGCTTCTTCCACATCGCTAAGGTGTCGTTCTTCATCTTGCCATTAATGCTGTTTATTCAATTCAATTCAATTCAATTCAAATGTCATATTTGAATAACATATACTCTCTCCGTCCACAAATAAGTGTCGTTTTGACTTTAGGTATGCATATTAAGGAGGTCGGATGACTCATTGTTTGAGACAATTTTGCCCCTTACTTTTTCTTGAACGTACGAGCGAACCATACGTACGTTCGAGAAAAAGTAAGAGGCAAAATTATCTCAAACAATGAATCATCCGGTCTTCTTAATATGTGTGTCCAAAATCAAAGCAATAATTATTTGTGGAGCATTATGTTTGGAAATTATTTCCTAAAATGTCATAATTTAATTAGAAGGAATTTAAAAAGATATATTACTTAATTACCACATAATTACTAATAATAAGTTACCTTTTTGATTTCGTAATGTCATTTGATCGCTTGACCAAATGGAGATAAACACAGCCCAAAGCAGCCACCAAGAGGACAGGAGCCGTGAAAACCATCAGATTTGTGCCTGCAAAATTTTAATCATTTTTTCTTAATTAATTAGTACCAACATATTATAATTTATTCTCTTTTTCTAGCACATAGTATAAAATTAGAACTGGATTTTCCTCGAAATACTATCGAACTATCAGCTCCTGCTAACTAAGTTTATACTTAATTAATATTAAAAAAAAAAATAATAATTTAAAAACTTCCAAAGTGATATGATTGCTTGGGAATAAAAACTGAAAATGCATATATGTATAGTGGCGTTATGTATGCATTTTTTCAAGAAAAAAAGAAA
>NBIL01077929.1:0-17669 GCA_002752925.1 Viola pubescens var. scabriuscula | reverse complement strand
TCCTCTGGGTCCTCCTCCACAGTATTTTCTATATCTAGATTACCCTCCTCAGTAACAAAATCAGCCCCAGTTAGATTTTTTGGGCCCAAACCAGAATCAAAAGGGCCTCCTACAGTCTTCAGCCCAAAAGATGGGCCTGACATGAGCGCACCCGGCCCAATTAACTCTTAATATTGAGTTCATGGTTTACATAAGCAACCCATTAAGGTTCCCGTTAAACTCTCATTTATTTTTCATGTGAGAATAAATTATAGAACAAATTGTTGTTGTGAATTAATGAATATAAGTTTATTCGAGAACTACATGCAGTTTGATTTTTCATAAGAAAAAAACGTAGGAAGCTTTCAGGTTCAACTGCAATATTGTTACTTCTTTTGTTCCAAAATATTAAGATGATAAAGTCCTCCGTATAAGTATTTGCTTTAACTATTATGTTGCTGCAAAGTGTTTTAGTTGTGTTCAATAATTGAGTTGACGAAAAATTATTGAAAGATTTTGTTGACGTAATAATTAAATTCTTATGCGGTAGCAATATTATTTAAATGAATGCTTGAATCAAGTTTACACGACTTGTAACAAACTTTAGGTGTAACAAGTAGTATAGTAGCAGGTGAGTCTTGGCGTTACACAAACACTATATGAACAAATCACAGATACTATATAAATAAAACACAGACACTATGAACAAATCACAAACACTATGATCGAATAACAGAAACTATAAACAAAACACAAACGCGATTGGATCAAATACACTATGAACAACTAATAATCATCTAATCATCAATGCAAAGATAGTCATTCCAATTTCATAAAATAACTATGGAGTTCAATTTCGCTTAGAACTTCTATTCTCCCTATAACAAATTACCTGAAGATCTTCTCTATCAGAAATCCTAACCTCTTTAGCAATCCTAAAATCCGCTTATAAGATTTAGCTTAAAAGGTCAATTCGGTTTGGGGAAAGACTGTTCTTGGATAAGATCTGGGACGCCCAACTCTTTAACCCAAATTCGTTGATTCCTAACCTTAGGCAAACTCGGGTATTTGTCTGCAATAATTGATTCACACGTGATTACATACAAATTAATCAAGTCGACGATACTTTTCCTAACCAAATTAAGAGTAGCTAATTCAATAAATTGATTATGGATCAAGTTAACAATTAAACAAGAATCAACAAAATAGGAATAATGGAAATATAAAACTTAATTAGATCTCACACGAGATCAAATCGAAACCTTAAGTCTTCCTCGAGAATCTGATGTTTAGTTACTCATGAAAAACATAATTGAAATAGAATCTAAATAAGAACAAAACACAAGAAAATAAAACACCGTCAGTCGTCTCCAACAAAACGTTCTTTGGAGATTTATTTTTCTTCTAAAAACCCTCGATACCCTAGACCTCTCTTCCTTTGGCCTTACATAACTTTTCCTTGTATTGTTGGGTGTCTATCTCTTCCTGGAATTCCTCATGTCTTGTTAGAGTCCTATCTGACTTCTATTTTGTCTCTTATCTGCGCTGGGTTGATTTTAGTTGCATCTCTTGATGGGCTTTTATTGCTGGGCTTTACTGCATAGGTGTAATCATGGGCTTTTATTGCTGGGCTTTACTGCATAGGTGTAATTCATGTCTGGGGTGGTCATGGTCGAGATTGAGACAACATCCTTGATGTGCTACAATTCTTTGCTCTCCTTTTTAGCTATTTTCCTCCAAATGCTCTCAACTGCTCCTTTCTACAAAAAGGGGGAAAAATAATACTTTTCAGTAGTATTTTGATGGAAAAATAGTAGCATTTTGGTAAGAAAATGTAGCTAAAAGAGCAACTAATCAAAATCTCCCACATTATTCGATGCTTGCCCTCAAGCTTCTCAAAACAATTGGAAAACCTTAAAAATTCTCTCAATGGTAGTCAATCCAACAGTAAGCAAAGATACAAAAAATCATGCTCATTAACCACCTAATCAAACTTGCTCAATGCCTAAGATACATCCTGTATTTCACTATACTCAGTAGTGAAACTTTGTTCAGTTTATTTCGCATTCATAGATGATCCGCACTTGGATGTGTTTGCACTCATACTTTGTGTTTAGGTTTAGTATATACACTCATCTATCAAATGCATGCAGGCACATCAAAATTACATGTCCTCCATGAGTCAGATCTTAACATGCATAGGCAATCTAATAATCAAGAGGACTTTTTATGGTGGATCAGGTCAGGTATGATAATCAAGAAAAAGAGGAGCAGAGAAGAGGATATTGTGTGACAGAAGAAAAAATTCCCTAGCAGGCAAAAGAGGATCCAATTTTCTAAGTAATTCCCAAGATCAGACCCTAAGTACTTCTAGGCCATAAAGTGAGAAATTGCTCTACAAACCAAAGTTCTGAAAGTGATCAACAATTAAACTTAGAACTTTTTATCAAAATTGTTCTCATCATTCTTGAATATTTTCCCTGTTTCCCCCACACTATCCATTGTCAAATCAAGAGTGCTGCTCTTCTTCTTCTTCTTCTTTTTATTTTTTTATTTTAACCTTAAAAGAAGAAGATTAACAATAAGCAGCAGTTGTTGGATAAATAATGTTTCTTCTTTTCTGCCCAGATTTTCAAATTCTTATCATACTATTCCTGAGTTTTGTTCTAGACCTAGAACAAAAATTCTTAACTTATCAATAGATTTATCCTTAAATTTTGCCTACTAGCCCAAATTGAAACCTTATACAACTATTGGATTGCCTGCTAGACATATGAAGGAGCACAAAGGGCAATCAAGAAAAGATAAATGTAAGCTCAAGGGGATGGCAAATGGTAAAAGTTAAGGTAATTTTGAAAAAGTCTCAAATGTGTCAAAAAAATGGCCTATATCATTTCATTATTTTCCCATGTCTTATGGCGTGTTCACTCATGGTATGATGCAATTTTATAATCTAAACAATGCACAGGTACATACAATCAAACAATTGAAGCTCAAGTCTCACAGGGTTATTAAGTGATCATCTTTGAATATGTGCAAGTAAACTGATATAAGAATTAACATGTGTTTTTCATTGATGATTTGTGGTGTGTGAATGCTCAAATCTTTGATCCATGCAATTCTTGTTGGTTTGGTTAAATTGAGAGAGTTGAAATCATGCTTGAGGGGTGAAATCAGGTTTTGGGGAAAACACTTTATCAACACAGAAACATAAGAACATAACAAGTATATACAACAAAACTATCAACACAATTTTTTTCCAGAAAAAGGGTTCCATAAAAAATAAGTTAAAAAAAAAACTGACAAAAATCTATACAAGAAAACCCAGAATTTCACAAAATGAAATGACATCGGAAAGGTAAATCCTGGGAAAAGGGTGAAAGGGGAAGAGCTCAGGATGGGAACTGATGGGTCTTGCAGATCATCATCCATACCAGGGATAGGACATCCCGGCACATGGAGGCTGACTCTAAACTGTTGCATTGCTCACAACATATGTATTTGCAGTTGATGTAGTCTCCTCTAATCTTCAAGGACACCTTTAAGAGTGGTACTGGAGAGAGAATAACTCATAAAGTTGTTCTGTGACTTGTTCTGTGCATTTGATCATGTCAGCCAAGGAGGTGGAGGAGAGTTGGCAGTAATTGGTGCTGGAGATGGAGGTCTAGATGGAACTTCATCAAGGGGTAGTACTGGATTGCCTTGAGAATCCAGGGGTGGAAATTTGTAGTTGCCCTGATTCTTGCTGCTGAAAACTTGATTCGCCTTGAGTGTGAAACTTGTACTCATCAAAAGAAAACCTTTCTTTATATGGAAGAAACCCATTCCATCTAGACAGCAAAGATCAAGCAATTTTTTCTCAGAAATGGAATGTCAATCACAGGTTGACACATCAAGAGAGCTAGTTTCAACAGCTAAGTTAGTAATGACAGACCACATAACCATCATTTTAACCTTAGCATGTAAAGACTGAAATTGGGTTGCTAACCAAAAACCCAAATTAACTTTAAGACCTTTGTACATACACCACAGGAGAAAAAACTCATGCACAACTAGACTGCTACCATTACAGTCTTACCAGAGAATGTGAGAGACAAGTATCCGTGTAAAACTCTCAAAATACCCTTTGAGCTCCCAGAGTTATAAAGAGCTCTAGGGTTGCCATTGAGTTCCTTAAATGCAACATTTTGCTCAAAAACCTCAGTTGAGGGGTATTTAGTTAGAAGAGAAAGAAACTGGAGGAGTGAACTAACTCCTCTGTGACGTGGACTAGAAGTAGGTTAAACTGGTTAAGTGAGAGGTTGTGTGTGGTGTTCATCAACCTAAAATTAACCACAGAAGGGGCACCTAAATTCATGATGCCTAACTCTTCAGAATCAAATCTGAAGGTTGTATAGAACTGTAGGCAGAGTTCTATAAAGGCAAGATACTTAAGGTCAAAGAACACTTCCTATCCTAGATTAGCAATATACTTTTGGACCCTATCATGCAGTCCTAATTTTTCTAGTAATGGGGAATCAAGAGCAGCACAAGGTGACACAACAACAACATACAAAGAGTTCATTTTATCATAAAGGATTTGACTATTAAAAATCAAATGACCTTTAAGAGTGCTAAGGGGAAAGGTTACATGCCCAAGTTTGGAGCTATTTCTTGCCCTAGAAACGGCTTGTGCCTTGCATGCACCTTGGAGAGGTGTGTCTGCTACATCCTTTGTGGTAGGTCTTTGCCCTCTTTTCCGCTGCAGCTGCAGTCTGTTGTTCTATGCCTTGTTGCATGTTGGCAGTGACCTTTTTCTTCTTCTTTGGTTGTTTAAAGGCTGGTGAAGGTGTAAGTTGAGGGGCTTCATCCAACTTTCAATCTTATTCCACGAAGGGTTGCTCAGCCCTTTTGCACTTCTTTAATCTAGTCAACCTCTGCGCTAGAGTCTCTGATTCCTCTGAATCAAAGTTATCTTCTTCTTCTGCCTCTTTTTTGGCATTGAAATTGGGATCGGAGGCTGTATTAGAGTCACCCGAGAGGCCCTCAAAGGAGGATTTGGTGCTAAATAACTTGATGGTTCTAGGTCTTAACCTAGGAAACTTCGTTGGAGTAGAGATTGAGGGTTGATTAGTTTGAGGAGTGGTGGCGTATTCCACGGTGGTTGGACTGATTGGGTTGCTCACTTTTGTCATCGGAGTGACAAATACGCCGCCCAAAGTTCCTTGCTCTAAGGCTTGATTCGTTTGTTGAGGAGCAGTTGCTGGTGAGTCCGACTTGGGATTGGAATGGTAGCTAGAATGGAGGGGGTCGACAATGCTGGCCGTGATGGCGACCCAGAAGTGGTCGTTTCCACCTTTATCGACCCTACAAAGAACGATGGTGATTGTTCTTTGTTGGCCGTTGTTTTGATGGCAGAGGGGACCGCGATGACGGTGGTGTTGATTGGGATTTCTTCCGTCGGAGAGACTCAACTTGTGTTTTTTACCTTCTTGATTAAGTTACTCACTTCCTCGTCACTTGAACCACTTGTGGAGTCTGATTCCAGTGACAGAGTGACTGGGAAATTGAACAAGGGATGGCGACGGCTGATATACCATGAAAGGCGTGGTGGAATCAATTGCAGCGGTGGGTGAGGTGGTTAGGGTTTCAGGTCAGAAGGTTGAAGATGATCCTGAAGTGAGATGTCAGACCGGTCGGCCAGTGGTGGAAAGTGGGGTGCCTCCTCCACGACGGGCCGCGGATTTGGTGATGGCCATTTTGAGATTTGGTAACTGTTGTAGAGTAGAGAGAAGATGGAGAAGGTGGGTTGGTTTTCATACTTGGAGGGAAACTGAAGAGATTCCTTTGCAAAATGATAAGAGAGTTTAACGGGTAGGATAATATATGTATATTTATATGGTAAGGTTTCTGCCCGTTAGGACTCTTTGTTTTTGCCCGAGAAGTATAATTGCATTTCTCTCCAACTTCCCATTACGTATAAGAATAAATACCCACATCAGAAAAAAGTGATAAATAAGAAATAAAGAAATAAAAAGGTAATAAATATACAACTAAAAAAATTATGATAAAAGAAACTTGGGTTGCCTCCCAAGTAGCGTCCTTGTTTTAAGTCTTAGGCTGAACATGGTGAAGTTCATGTTGTCATTCTAGAGTTGAGGATGGTTCTGTCCTTTGTTCCTCCACATCATGCTCGAAGAAACCTTCATAGAAAGGTTTGAGCCTTTGTCTGTTAACCTTGAAAACCTGATTTATGCTCAAACTTTTGATTTCAATTGCATCATGATAAAAGGTGTTAACAACAATAAATGGTCTAGTTCTGGATTTTAGCTTCCTAGAAAAGAGTTTAAATCTAGAGCTATAGAGCAAAACTTTCTGTCCTATCAAAAAAAATTTAGTAACAATGAAATTATCATGAAAAGCTTTGTTCTTGGCCTTGATCAAGATTGAATTGGAGTAGGCGTTGTGTCTCAATTCTTCCAACTCTTGGAGCTGGAGTTTTCTCTGTTTTCCTGTTGCATCTAGCTCCAAGTTGCACTTTCTAATGGCCTAGTATGGCTTATGTTGCATTTCTACTAGTAGGTGGCATGCTTTTTCTTAAATCAGCCTGTATGGTGTTGTTCCAATCGACGCCTTAAACGTAGTTCTGTACACCCAAAAAGTGTCGTTGAGCTTTTGACTCTAGTCCTTCCTACTTAGATTGACAGTCTTCTCAAGGATGGACTTGATTTCTCTATTGAAAACTTCAGCTTGATTGTTTGTCTGTGGATGGTATATTATCGATACCTTGTGGTTGATTCCATACCTTCGGAGCATAGTTGTGGTGATCCTGTTGCAAAAATGAGTACTCTTATCGCTAATAATAGCTTTGGGTGTTCCAAACATGTTTATAGTGTTAGTACAAATAAAGGATACAACAGTTTTTGCACAATCTGATCGCGTAGCCTTGGCTTCTATCCATTTTGATAGATAGTCAACAGCGAGCAAAATATAATTGTTGCAACAAGAATTAGGAAAAGGTACCATAAAAGCTATGCCCCAAACATCAAAAATTTCACATGTTATAATTTAGATTTGTGGCATCTCATCTCATCTCCTTATTCTACCAACTTGTTGGCATGGTGGACATGCCTTACAAAATAAATAGCTATCCTTGAAAAGTGAGGGCCAAAATAATCCCGACTCCAAAACTTTTAGGGATGTTCTTTTGGGGCCAAAATGTCTTTCACATGCAAAAGAATGACAAAATTTTAAAATAGAGGGTACCTCATATTCGACTATGCATCTTCTAATCTTCTGATTCACATAGTATCTCTAGAGGTATGGTTCATCCCAAACGTAGTATTTTGAGTCATTCTTGATCTTTTCTTTCTCGTGTGATATGAATTCTCCATGGAACTTTCTGGTTGTAAGATAATTGACAATATCGGCATACTAGGGTCTTACTTTTTGGGCTTGAAGTAGATGTTCGTTAGGAAATTCATCACAAAGCGGGTTTGGATCTCCATCTTACAAGATCTGACTTAAATGGTCAACTACTAGATTAGTTTTTCCTTTCTTGTCTCTTATCTTGAGTTCAAATTCTTTTAATAGTAGAACCCATCTGATCAGTTGAGGTTTTGCTTCCTTCTTGGCCAAAGATACCTAAGTGTAGCATGGTCAGAGTAGACTACGACTTTAGTACATAGCAAGTATGAATGAAATTTGTCTAAAGAAAAAACTATAGCAAGCAACTCCTTCTCTATAGTTGTGTAGTTCTTTTACGCTTCATCTAGCATTCTGGATGCATAATAGATGACATGTGGGTCTCGCCCTCATTTTTTGCCTAGAACAACACTGACTGTAGTTACTTGTATGATTGGTGTTGTAGTTAGTTTTTTCTTGAGCTCATCAAAGGAAGCCTTACAGTCATCTCCAAAATTGAACTCGACGTCCTTTTGAAGAAGACTACACATCAGCTCAGCAATTTTGGAAAAGTCTTTTATGAACCTCTGATAAAAACCTGCATGACCTAAAAAGAATCACACTTCTCGAACACAGGAAGGGTAAGGCAATGTCTCTATAATATCCAATTTAGCTCTATCGACTTTTATTCCCTTGTGAGAGATAACATGCCTTAATACTAGACCTTGATCAACCATAAAATGATATTTTTCGTAATTTAATACTAAATTGGTTTCCAAACATCTTTTCAAAACTTTTCTTAAATTATCCAGACACTCGTCAAATGAATTATCGTAGACGGTAAAGTCATCCATAAACACCTCGAATCATTTTTCAATAAATCCTAAAAAGATACTAACCATACACCTTTGAAAGGTGGCAAGTGCGTTGCGTAATCCAAAGGGCATGCGTTTGTATGGGAATGTATCGAAGGGACATGTGAAGGTAGTCTTCTCCTGGTCTTCTGGAGCTACCGATATCTAGTGAAACCCTGAAAACCATTTAAAAAGCAGCAATGAGTTTTACCTGATAGCCTCTCGAGCATCTGATCGATTAACAACAAAGGAAAATGATATTTTCTGGTCGCTGCGTTGAGCCTTCTGTAATCTATGCATACTCTTCAGTTGTTCTAAACTCTTGTAGGTACTGAAGTTCCATCTTGGCTCTTGAACAATAGTCATTCCTGGTTTCTTAGGAACAACTTGTACAGGGCTCACCCATTTGCTATCAGATGTTGGAAAGATAACTCTAGCGTCTAGGAGTTTCAATATCTCCCTTTTCACAACCTCCATCATTGGCGGGTTCAATCTTCTTTGAGGTTGTCTGACCTCTTTCTCGCCCTTCTCTAGGTTGATCTTTTGAGTGCAGATTGATGGCCAAATCCCCTTAATGTTCGCGATTGTCCATCTAATCGCCTCTTTAATTCTCGCAACACCCGCAATAGCTTTTCTTCTTCTAGTGAGCTTAATTTGTTGGATAACACTGGTAAAGTCTCCTCTGGGCCTAGAAATGAATATTTCAAATGGTTTGGAAGTTCCTTCAATTCCAACTTTAGAGCCTGCAAAATCGAGGGTAACATTTTCAAATGTGAGTTTGGCAATGAGAGATTAAAGAATACCATTAGAATAGGATTTAAAATTTTCTAAGGCATAAACAGTATTCTAAATGCCCTTGTTCACAATTAATCCTTCTTCTAGTTCTAATAACGAGTCTCTTGCTAAACTTCTGCTCAAAACATAATCAAATGGGTAAGTAGTATCCATCTCAAATAATTGTTCAGATAATGGTTCGATGGCATCAACAAAATTTACACATGTCAAATCATTCGAGTATCTCATTGCATCATACATGTTAAATTTAACAATTTTACCATCAAATTCTAGAGATATACAACCTTCGAATACATCAATATTCGCTCTTGCAGTTCTCAAGATCGGTCTTCCTAGTAAGACATTAGTTGATTCAGAAGAGTTGTCATCCTGCATGTCAACCACGTAGAAGTCAGCAGGAGAAATAAAATCTCCTATTTTTACCAGCACATCTTTCACTAAATCTTTCACTAATCCTTCAGGAAAAGATCATTGATCGATCCGCTAGTTGTATTACCATTCTTGTCTCCTTAAAAGGTCCTATTCCTAACAATTTATAGATAGAAAGAGGCATAACGTTTATTCCAGCTCCAAGATTACACAATGCCCTTTCTAATTCCTTCGAACCAATGATTCGGGATTGTAAACATCCCTTGATCCTTACATTTAACTGGTAATTTCCTCTGGAATACCGCTGAAACGTTCTCACTCATTCTTACTCTTTCTTCACCTGTAATTTTATTTCAGTTAGTACATAATTCTTTCAAGAATTTTGCATATTTCGGAATTTTCTTAATAGCAGTGAGTAAAGGAACATTGATTGCAACTTTCTTAAGAGTTTCCATAATGTCCTCATTCGCCCTTTTCTTCTTGGTTTTAGAAAACCTTCCAAGAAAGGGTGGACGGGTTACCTGGACTATCTCTAGATTAGATGCAGGAATGGATTTTTCTTTATCAACAAGTCTTGATCCCGCTGGAATCACCTCTACCTCATCCTCAAGTCGCTTTCTTTCCTATTCTTGGTCTAATTTGGTCATGATGTGCGACACTTTTATTAATTTGGTCCCAGCGCAACCTGCTAGGAGTGATGACTTGTCAGTACCTGTAGACGTAGCATGCCACGTGGATTTTTTTAATAAAAAAAATTCTAGAAACTTAAAATAATTCCATAAATAAATAAATAATAATGTACAATTTTTTATAAAAAATCTAGAAATTTAAAACAAGGGAAAAGGCCAAGATTTTGTTTTTCAAAAAATAAAAAATTTAATTAAAATATAAATAAATTTAAAAACACTAATAAAAAATTAAAAAATATACCAAAATCACATAAAAAATTAAAAAAATCACAAAATAAATCTTAAGAAAATAAGAAAAATATTTTTAAAAAGTGAGTAAAGTTTTGAACGATATTAAAAATAAATGAAATTAAAATATTTGGATTCTTTTGAAATATGAAAGAAAACAAAAAAATAAAATTTTAAATAGTGATACATTTTTTTTATAAATTTCAAATAATTCAAAGAAAAAAACTAGAACTAATCATATAAAAAAAATCTGGAACTAAAATAGAAAAAAAAAACATAGAACCTAATAGGGGTGGTCATTCGGTATAGTTTGATAAATTTTAATAATTTTTCGTTCGGTACGCGGTTAACTGAATTTGTAAATACCAATTACCAAACATAAATAACATATACATAACAAGTATCAATTGAAATTCCTGAAATAAATTCGGTTTGGTATTCAAATAAACCAAAATTCTAACACTTTAAATAAATAGACAACAAGTCTACAAACTAAGGTTTTCAAACTCGGCCCGAGACATTAGCTCGGGTAAGGTAAGGGGTTAGGGGTTCAACCGGGGATGAACCAAAGTTGAATCGAGGTCGATTTAAATATGACACTAAATTTAAATATTACATAAATAGGATCCTAAAATCAATAAATTTTATTTGATTTATAAAAAAAATACTTGATTATTGAAAAAAATGACCATAAGCTCAAATAGTAAACTTAAAATCTAATAAAATTAGAGCAAGAGTTAACAAAGAACTTAGTTTTTTTTTATGAAAAAATTGACCGGTTCAACCAAAAAACTCGACCCAGATTTTTCAAAAGGGGGTTTTACCCCAAACCCACCAGAAATCTACCCAATTTCGGTTCAATTTGATTGAACCGACCGGGTGGGTCTGAGTTTCAAAATCCTGCTACAAACAATATGAAAGTCTGTGTTCGATTAAAAAGAAAACTTTAGAACAACCACTATGCATTGCGTTCTACACGTAATAAAATAACCAATAGCATTATAAACATGTAATAGACATCTCATGGTTGTAAATATATTATACATACTTATTAACATGAAACATATTTTTGTTTTATTCGGCATGGTCAAGTGAACTTTACTGTTGCTTACCTAAAAAAGATTCAATTTGGTTCTAGATTAGTGTGCATCTCAATAAATTAACATGTAATTTAATATTCTGAATAAGAGAAATTTTGGTTCGAAAAATTATTTTTATTTTCTTTTTCTTTTTTTTGGTAATTCTAAAGAAAATTGTACCACTATTTTAAAATATTTTTTGGTTTTTAAAAAATACTTTCCTTATTTTTTTAAAAATATTCTCTTTTTTATTTTTATTTTTATTATTTTCTTAAGTTTTTTAGAAATTTTATCTTTTTTTAAGTTCCAAAAATTATTTTTATTGTTTAAATTTTTCGTGCATTTTTTGGTATTTTTTTAATATTTTCCATTTTTAATTAAATTGATATTATTTTTTATATTTTTCTAGATAAGTTTGAGGTTTTTATTTTGGGTTTTTAAAAAAAATTCATGTGGCATCTATGTAGTATGTTACGTCAGTAAGTACCGACACG
This sequence comes from Viola pubescens var. scabriuscula, assembly GCA_002752925.1. Taxonomy (NCBI): domain Eukaryota; kingdom Viridiplantae; phylum Streptophyta; class Magnoliopsida; order Malpighiales; family Violaceae; genus Viola; species Viola pubescens. The sequence continues at coordinate 5,799 of NBIL01077929.1, read as the reverse complement.
TCATCACTCCTAACAGGTTGTAAAATTAGAAAATCTTCACACCCTAGGGAGTAAATGAGTCATGATTTGACTACATGGACCGAATTAAATAAAGGTTTATAGCATAGAGACCAAAAATGTCATTAAACCAACTAATTACTTCTTTACAAATTATTTATAAATGAGAACATATATATTTCAATTTTACATTCATACTACAACCTCAACTTTTATACAAACATATATAAAATTTGAGGCATGATACGAAACCATTTCAGGACAATAATTATAGTCCTAAGATAAAAATTATTTTGACTCATAAACTCATCAAATCCCTTTAACAAACAACATACTTATAACAAGAAATAAGAATTTTATCTTCTACGCAACGTGCGAGCTTACACCTTATTTTTTTACTATATATAGAGGTGTGATTCGATTTAGGGATGAGCGTGTTTAACCGCGCCGCTTGCAGCCGCTAATTAACCATTTATAGTAATCATTTATAAATGGTGAGGTTTTGGTTTTGAACATATGTGGTTTTGCACTTTAATAATCGTTTATTAACCGCATCCGCTTAATATTTATATATATATTTCATTATTTTATATATTTATATAAATATATTTAATAAAATTAATAATTATAATAATAGATGATACATAAAATTTATATCCAATTCATACTAAAATAATTAGATTGTTTTTAACACAGCTTCCATTTCAATTTTACTTGACACCTTGGCTTTACATTCATCCAATTAATTGAGTATTTTTTTCATCACTAATTACGTTGCCAAAATTTTATGTATTTTTAAATAGATTACAATTGGTTTTATAGATAGATAGACACAATTGGAGGAAATAAGTGGAGGGAAAGGAAAAATATATCCGTCAAAATATAACAACTTATATATTTTACACTGTGCACATTCATTTTTTTTAAAAGCTGAAGAATAATTTTGTCATAAAAATATAGTCTATTTTTCCTTATCAAGAGAATTCTAAAATACTATCTATTTTGAAAGTATTCATTTTACCTCATATTTTAACTTATTGAAAGAAAATTATTTTTCAAAATAATCTAAATTCTTAGAATTATTTAATTTTGTGAGTACCAAATAAGAAAAAAATAGAATTTTAAAATTATCTTCACAAAACAATCCTACATTACGTGATGACATAGGCGAGTTTCGCTTGATAGAAAGAAGAGGAGAAAAGCATCTTTTGTTGAGTGGGAGTATCAAACGGGCTCAACAACTTGAGCCCAAACCATACAACGCCAAGCCCATAGAAAAACAAGAAAAGAAAAAAGAAATAGGACGCCAACCTATCTTATCCAATTTATGAAGCGAAAGCCATTAGTGAGTGACCGGGAAGTGAAGAAGTAGAAGAGAAAGGAGAACAAAAAAAAATGGCAAATCTTTATGCATCATTCCCATCATCGTCTTCCTCCTTTACCACTTCTGCTGCTTGCGGTTGCACCAGAAACACCATTTCTCTTACCCCTTTTTCTGTTCGGTTCCTCTCACCATTCCCAAGATCGACACCATTTCCCGCCACCACTGCCACCACCACCACCACCACCACCAGACCCACTTTTGAAGTCTTGAGCCAGAGAGGTCAAGCTCGGGGCGCCCGTGAAGAAATTGAGAGCCCACAATATGCGAGTCCGGAGGAATTTGAGAAGGCGAATCAAAAGAGGGAGAAGACAGACAGGAAGAAGTACATCTCTCTTGTTCCACTTGACCAGCGATGGCTATTCGAAGAAGCTGAACTCAACGGCCCGGTAACTTCCCTTTTCTTCCCATTCCCCATTTTTGTGTTTTAGCTATGTTTAATTTCAGTTTTATGGGTTTTGTTTCAAAGAATTTTGTGATGGGTTGTTTTTGTAGGATATTTGGAATACGACTTGGTATCCCAGGGCTAAGGACCATGTCAACACTGAGAAGCCCTGGTACATTGTCGATGCGACGGATAAAATTCTTGGAAGATTGGCGTCCACCATTGCAATTCACATTCGTGGCAAGAATTTGGCCACTTACACTCCTAGTGTCGACATGGGAGCTTTTGTTATTGTGGTATGTGCTTTCTGTTGTCTTCATTGCCAAAAATAAAACAACACATGATGACTCTTTGTTAAAAAAAGATTCAGAGAAATCAGAATTGAATTTGACATGATAACATCTATTTTATGTGAAAACCCGTTTCTAATAACCTTTGGTTTAAGTTTAAGTATATGTTTCAAGACGATTTTTTTGCTGCTCAAACTGCTGTTATAGTTGCTCTCTTGATTTTTCAGACTTCCATGCAAAGTGCTAAAAATAATTACTCCAAAAAAAGAAATAATATTTTATGTTTGTTGGTTCCCACAATTCTTCCTTTTTAGAAAGGTGCAAGAATGAGGTTTAGAGTGGCTTAACCCTTGTTTTCCCAAATGCTTGATTCCTGCAGCATGCTTTATTACAATTAGAAGTCACAGTTTAGTTTTGCTAAATAATGAAAGGCTCTGTTGTACCTCGTGTCAAAAGGTGAATGCTGAGAAAGTTGCTGTGTCTGGGAAGAAAAGAACCCAAAAGTTGTACAGGAGGCATTCAGGAAGACCAGGTGGTATGACAGTGGAGACATTTGATCACCTTCAACAGAGGATTCCAGAACGAATTATTGAACATGCTGTTCGTGGTATGCTTCCAAAAGGAAGGGTGAGTTCTTGATTTTTTAAAGCAGTGTCAGTTCATAGATGCTATTTGTTTAAGATGTTACTTTTTTTCTTATTTTGTTTGTATGCTGGAAGAAGTTGCTAGGCATTAGAGTTATGGATTTCCTTCTCACGTACTTTACGTTTATGTCTTTAGCTTTGTTTAGTTCTTTGTGAGGTCTTCCCATGCATACAACTTTGGTATACAGTGTTGTGCCCTATTCCTTGTAGGTGCTTTTAGTTTACATCAGTTACTTTTCAAGAAGGACAAAGAAGTCTTTACTAGTTACCTAAAAATCAATTTGTCGATTTGGAGAACAGGAAGATTTGTTTTGACTTTGGATATAACTAAACACAGTTGTGGTTGATAGTTTGAAATTTCATGTGAACGACTGCCGGCTTTTTCGTCAAGCAACCTTTTGGGAATTCTAACTGAACTTTCCCTTGTTATTTATGCTAGTACCTTTGTGGCTCCAGGCTTCCAGCTTGGCGTAGTGTGGTTCCCTAGCTTGTTGGCATTTTGGTCGATGAAGTTAGTGGATATATTATTTACCAGGTGTTTTAGATCTTATAAACAGAGGGATAGCTTACTGCACTGTAAAATTTTATCTATTAAGATTAGTGCAGCACATATTCTTGAAATATCTTGCTAGTTGAGGCTAGGTAAAGGTGGATCTTTCGTAGGCTAGGATGTTATGCCCTAAACTTTTGTTGAGTGGTTCATATCGTATTAGCATGGATAAGCCTCATAATATGAAAATGCAGGTTGGACAAATAAACGTTCTGCCATTGTACCAAATTATATCTTGAGACTTATGACCGAATACATTTAGCTGCATTGCTATTGGTAGGAACTGTAGCATCAGGACCTGTATGTAGTTGAGAAGAAATAGGAAGACGTCTGTTGATGAGGACATGAAAAAAACTTATGTACATATTCTAGGGAGGAAGAAAGCTTAAATTATAAGAATTAGGAGTGTGGTACTGTTTAAGGTTTCAACAATAATACATGGGTCAGTAGCAAGCTAGAATGTGAATGCCATGAGTCTTGAACCTTTCTTCCAGCTTAGAGGGAAAGATGTTGCCAACTAAGGCTCTGCTATGTGTGGTTCATACTCATAGTATTGAAGTGTTCAATCAAAGAAGGAATAATCTCCTGAACTTTATTAAGATATAAAGCTGGAAAGATCCAGGTAGGAGTAAACAGAGAGAGTTTAATCCAAAACAGATGGCTATATTCAAGCCAAAAACAATGGGTCTCTGTTGATTCCATCCGTTGCTAGCCTGTCAGCAAAATAATTCACCTGAGTTATCCATATTGTAATGACATAACCTGAGGTCTCATGAGACTGATTTGTCAATCAAGTCTAGACTGATCCAAGGAAATTTTAGCCAAAACCTGATTCAAACGATGTTCTTAGGAAAATATTCATACTCTTGCAAGTGTTAGCCTGTTTGGTAGAATATAAAAAGGCTCACATTTTCATAGAAGGTCTTCCTTGTATTGTCCATAATTTCTAATCAAGTTTCTTTCTTAAATAGATATCATCTACATTTTTCTATAAGCATCATGTTCAAAACTACTGGAACATTTACATTAAAATTCTCAAACCATTTTTGTTTTTATTGTACAAAACAGTCATTCAGTTTATGGCTGTATCCTTTTACAGTTCCACACCATAGTTGTATGCATTTGTTATTTTGACCTGTTGTTTGCCATTCAAGCTGCTTTCATAAGTAGGTATATACACTTGTTACATAGCAGAGCTGCTTTTTGACAGTATCTGTTGCTACAGCTTGGCAGGGCACTGTTCAACCATCTTAAGGTTTACAAGGGCCCAGACCATCCACATGAGGCACAAAAGCCGGTTGAGCTACCGATAAGGGACAAAAGGATAATGAAGCGAGATTAGGTTTGCATCTTATTATATACCTGTAACTTTCATGTCAAGCAATGTTCTCACAATGTTTTTCACCCCTTTTTCTTCACCTATGATTTGAGTGCCATGCCTACGCTTCCTTCCTTGCTTCCTTCAAGAAAAGCCAATTGTTCTGCTTAGTTAGTGGCAGTGGAGGTAGTTGAAAATAGTACTCCCTGGCTAAGGTAATTGGGTGCTGATTTTCGATAGGTTTCTTGATGTCTCTGGAGGTTTGTACTGTACTATTCTTTAAGTTTATTTTGCCTGAATTTGCAATGTATTTAACGGAATATTATAGTTTCAGTTATCGAATCAAGGAGGTCAAGTATTATTCTTATTTCTGGGCGGTGGAAACAAGTATGAATGTAAAAGTTGGTCATTTTTGTGTTGTGGAGTGGAAAGGAATCGGAGTGAAAGGTGGATGCGAGTGAAACATAGAAATTTGTAACCGTAGGTACCTGCATTTTTCTTTCTTCAAGATAAGATATAATCATCTGAAAGTGAAAGCTTAGTAAATTTTGAACCTATTTCTAATGCGAAGAAAGTGAAAGCATACTACTGGATTTGATGCCCTGCTCAACAGCTCTTTACAAAGAATAGAAAATGCTGAATCTGGCGAATTAGAGCACGACAAGAGGAGCCTAGCTCACCTACGCTAACAACCTTGTCCACTGCCACTTTACTATCACACTCGATCATAATACGAGTTAAGCCTAACTCTATAGCAAGCTTAATACCATGGAGCATCATCCAAATTTTAGTTCGGAGAAGGGGACGCAGACCGATATGAGCTACAAAACCTTTAATCCAGTGGCCAGTTGGTGTGGCAGCACAAAGATGCACGTGTGTTCAACTTAGCATACCCATCTGTTGGACAACCCTGCTCACAAACTTCGTTTCCCATGCACTCCCACTGCTTGGACAATCGGGCAAGAAGACAGACCCGAACAGAACCCACAAAGCATGGGAGCTTTTTTGCTCATCATGGGAGAATCCGCAATGTAGCGTTGATTACTGATACGAGCACGGGTACTCATCATGGACACTTCACTAGGAGCAAAGGGATAGTGACTATTCTCTTGAGGACTCTTAGGATGGAGGAGACCAATCAAAAGGCGAGGGAACAATGGACGACATGCAAACACGCCAACACACTCGAGGGAACCATGGCAAGGGAGTCATGGGTGACCCGCGCAAACCATGA
>NBIL01077897.1:0-15709 GCA_002752925.1 Viola pubescens var. scabriuscula | reverse complement strand
CTCTCTTGCTTGCGAATGATGATTTCAATTTTCTGATAAAGGAGCATGGGGAGGAGCGTGGAGCAGGAGGAGGAGGAGGAGATGGAAACTGAGGAAGACGAAGAGGGAGGGCAAATAAGAAAAAAAAAACTAACAGAAATAAGTTAACGGTGGTTTTAATGAAATCCGTTAGCTATGTCATCTAATTAATTAAATTTTTAATCTGAGCTATTTAATTTTATTGGATGGTTGAGATCCTTATAACGTGACTGATCATGTTATATGCAACATTAGATTAATTAATAATTATATGTTAACTTTATTGTTTGGCATTTTCGATTAATGTTAATTACTAGAGAAAATGATTAGTAGTAATCAAGTAAATTAAGATAAATCATTGGGATAAATGATGTAGTCGTGTGCTCAAAGTGTGCAATTTATTTGAATAAGATGAATCTTAATGATTAGACAATAAATGAAAGGTGTAATAAAATTTATACTGTCATGGGTACCCCTCATGTGTATGATCTAACCCATGAACCTTTGTTTTTCTAGTTATTGGGAATTTTTAATTAGGCTGAAAATTAGAAAATAGGCTCAATTTTATAGGAAGGGGTTAGTTGAGAAAAATGTGCCCGTGCAATTTGAAATTTAGTAAATGCATAGGCCAAAATATTTATTAAAGGAAGAAATTAATAATAAGTTATGGTTAACTTATCATCATGACTATAGCTTAATGATTGTTTAAACTTTTTACAAATAAACTATACAAATTGAAATACAATAATTTTTTTTATAGACGACGACTAAAAATAAAACGAAAAATAAAACGAAAAATATATTGAGAAATATTGTTAGATCATTCTGACGTGTACAAATCACTATTCACTAAACACGGTATGATGGTCAATTATGGTTGAAAAAGTAACCAAGGCTGTATTAGTATATACTAAGTTAATACTAAGACATTGTCCAAAATAAATTTAATCCTCGGACAGTGATTCATGTCAAAAACAAAGGCACAGTTAAGCCAACCAATTGAACATACTATGATCTGTTGGGTTGTGAATTGTTTGAGTCTTGAGGTCACTTGTTTTGGTAGAGGATGATGCCGACATGTTCGATTTAGAGTTTGCCCGAATGTCATTAATCGTTTAACACATCTAATCGTTACCGCACCCACATCAAACGAAACGCTGACAACAATCCGAATCCGAATCCGAATCCGAAATATTCACATTTGCCCAGTCGATTGGGTAAAAACCAAACGTGGTGCTAGTATTTGGTGTTTTGTGGAAACAGAAAAAAAAACAGAACCGAAAAAAAGAAGAAAAAAAAGATAAAAAGAGAGGAAAGGGGCGAGCGAAGGGAAAATGGAATCGTGTCGTGGGGAAGGAAAGTAGTACTACTAGAAGAGGAAGGAAAGGGACAAGCAGGTTTTGCTTCTCTTCTCCGCAAAACGACGCGCACAGCACAATCCATTGCAGATACGGATTCCTTCCCTTCCCTCCCCTCTCCTCTTGTTTCCATCTCCTCTGACACACAACAATGGTGGGCATGGAGGTGGAATTCAGCGACCAGAAACATCTGTTGAGATCCAACACCAGCCAGAAAGCAGAGGGCCGAGGAGACGACCAAGAAGATGAAGAAGAAGATGATGATTTAGAAGACCCAGACTTGGAAGCTCAAGCGATTAGAATCATCGCCACTGGTGGCAAGAAAGGGGGAGGAGGAGCCGGCGCCATTAAAGATCTTCTCTTCAAACAATTGGATCGAGGGTTTTCCTCCCGCCGTTTCAAGCGCCTCGACACTGACACTAATACTAACAACATTGTGGATCACAGCATCAGTTATCACCGTCGTCGCCAGGATTCTGTTGAAGACGTGGACAGCGGCGATGATCGTAATGTTAATCATCATATCACCAGCCCCAATGGCAACGACAATGATTATTTTATTGGGGAGTCAGCACCTCCAGAATGGGCGCTGCTGCTCATGGGATGCCTCCTTGGCCTAGCCTCTGGTCTCTGTGTTGCCGCCTTCAACAAAGGGGTCAGTCAGTTAACCTTGTTTATCATTTCTGTTCTCTTCTTTTAATTTATCGTTACACACACACACACACACACATGATAGGAGTGTTTCTAGTTTTGTTGTTATTAGCATTTGGAACCAATTGGCTTTGACCTGGATCCCTCTCACCCCAGTTGTGTTCCTAATCGCTACAATTGGATACCCTGTATCAGTTCTGGCTTCATAAGAAACAATCCCATACTGCACTTTGTTCTTTCCCTTATACCAGATTCTTTCCATTCATCAATAGTATCTTCATACTTTCTAGGTCCATATAACGCATGAATGGGCTTGGGCTGGGACTCCCAATGAGGGTGCCGCATGGCTTCGCCTCCAGAGACTGGGTGACACTTGGCATCGAGTTCTCCTAATACCTGTCACAGGAGGAGTTATTGTTGGAATGATGCACGGCTTAGTTGAAATATTGGAACAAATTAGGCACAGCAGTTCTTCATCCCCTTCTTCATCCCCAAGACAAGGTTTGGATTTGGTCTCTGCAATTTTCCCCACTGTAAAGGCCATTCAGGCTGCTATTACTCTGGGCACTGGGTGTTCATTGGGTCCTGAAGGTCCTATGGTTGATATCGGAAAATCATGTGCTGAAGGATTCTCTGTGTTAATGGCTAACAACAGGGAAAGGAGGATTACCCTTGTTGCAGCTGGTGCTGCTGCTGGGATTTCTTCAGGTGACATAGTTCTTTCATATTAACTCTTTTTTCCTTCTGTTAGTTATACTTTTTAAAAGCTTTTTCTGAAAGCTATTAATTCTCCTTGTGTCTTTCTTTGTCAAGACTTAGATTGCTTAAGATCCTGTATGTTACTCTTACTCATGAGCTGACTTATACCAATTTCTAGTGATGAGAAAACCTTATGTGGTCATTTATGCTAAGTATGGTCAACTGTTTCAAAATATGTATGTTTTTGGTGAAAGAAAAATATTAAAACATACAACAAAAGATGGTTGCAAATGTGAAGAAATATAATTTTATGCTGTATTGTCTAAGTTAAGTTTTATGTTCAATGTTATTCTTATTTTGTTTTTCTTCTCATGGTTCAGGTTTCAGTGCACCTGTAGCTGGTTGTTTCTTTGCCATTGAAACCGTGTTAAGGCCTCTGCATGCTGAAAATTCACCTCCATTCACAACTGCTATGATAATATTAGCTTCTGTTATATCATCAACTGTATCCAATGTCTTACTTGGGACACAATCAGCCTTTACAGTGCCATCATACGATCTGAAATCTGCTGCTGGTATTTCCCGTCACTTTTTTTTTTTATAATATAAAAAATATTTAGGTTTATAAACATATATATTGTTTGTGCATTTTCTGAGGCATTACATGTGTTTGATGCTTAAACCTTCCAGTAGTTTAGGAAATATCTTTTTTTTTTAAAGCGCTGCATCTATCGCTACTCCTGACTTGAGTAGGAATTTATTTTCCCCTTCCCTATGTGCATGTCTTTGTGACTAGGATTCAGTGCTTCAATTATGTTAGTGTGCTCCTTGATATTTTTTCGCACCATGAAAGCTCAGACAAGTGAGATATTATTTCTGTCTTTTCTCTTTTTGAACCGTATGAGCACCAATTGATATCCATGTAGGTGCATCCTGTGTAGCAAGAAATTTGTAACTCAATGAACATTTGAAATCCATCTGTTTCCTTTTTTTCTTTTTCTTGATCTATTGATTTGGCATGGCATTTCAGAGTTACCTTTGTACCTGATATTGGGCATGCTGTGTGGTGTTGTAAGTGTGGCCTTCACTCGCTTAGTCACTTGGTTCTCCAAGTCATTTGAGTTTGCTAAGGAAAAATTTGGCCTTCCAGCTGTTGTCTGCCCTGCTCTTGGTGGTTTTGGAGCTGGGCTAATTGCTCTCAGGTATCCAGGAATTCTCTATTGGGGATTCACCAATGTTGAAGAGATCTTACACACTGGGAAGACTGCTTCAGCTCCAGGGATTTGGTTACTAACCCAACTAGCTGCGGCCAAAGTTGTAGCCACAGCTCTATGCAAGGGTTCATCGCTTGTTGGTGGCCTCTATGCACCTAGTTTGATGATAGGTGCTGCTGTCGGTGCTGTATTTGGGGGTTCAGCTGCAGAACTTATCAATTCAGCGATCCCTGGAAATGCTGCTGTTGCGCAGCCACAGGCATATGCATTGGTAGAGTGTTTGCCCTATACACTAGCCCAATAACAGTATGACATATATGCCACATCATTGAAGTATTTAATTTATCAATTGCTAAAAATGAATGAAAAGAAATAAAAAGAAAAGACACTTTTTTCTTCACTTTTTCATGATCAACAAAACAAAATCAAGACTGAAACTGCAGAAAAGCCAAAGTACATACATATTTGTGCAATTATTTAAGCGAACAGATTGTTGATTTTAATTCATGCGTCTTTCAATTGTGGCCTTTTTGATTAATTTCATTATTTAAACAATCCTTGAGATGTCTTGGAACACTCCCCCCTTCACATTTGACACACACACACAAGCATATACATTTTAAAGCTGATTAAAGAATTTTAATTCTTCTGCTGTAGGTTGGAATGGCTGCTACATTAGCTTCAGTTTGTTCAGTGCCCTTGACGTCTGTTCTACTTATGTTTGAATTGACAAAAGACTATAGGATAATCCTTCCACTCATGGTAATTCCTCCATAATAATAGTTCTGTTGTTCCTTACCTTTTCAAAGATTATTTTTGGGTAGGGTAATATTTCTAGCTTCTTCATAGTTATCTACATCTGATGCCCTTCGAGGAGTTCTGTTCTCTCGCGTGCTACACATATTATAATCCTTCCGCTAGTGTCTCATTCAAATGTATATGTTATAGTTCTGTTTAGGTTTGGTTATTTTCTTTCTGTGAATTGTTAGTATGCCCTCCTCTTGAGCCTGCTGCAACTATTATGCTGTTTTTAGGGTGATATTTTTTCTTAAATTTGTAATATTTTTTATTCTGTGTCATCCTGTTATAAGTGCCAAAAAGTATGAAGAAGTTAAAGCTTGGGGGGAAAATGAATTAATGTGTTAAAATGAAACATTGTTTCAAAAGTTGGGGGAAAAAAAATTTATGCAGGTCCTGCAGGATTATTATTTCCTCATAAGAGAGTCCACGAGCAGGACTATATTTAAGTGTTTTGTTTTTTCCTTGTCGTAGAAGAACTATATATAGTTTTTTTTTTGTCGGTCTCCCAAGTGTCCTCTCTGCCCTTTCCGGGCAAGATACTGATACTGCTCGACAGCTCGAGCATCATCAGGCCCAAAGTGGGATTGCTGTCGCAACATGATTTTCTCAATTCCCCAGACTCGAACCTGAGATATGGGTCAAGGATATATAAGTCCTTTGCCACTTGACCACAACAAGTGTTGGTGGACCGTATATAATTTGAGGAGAGAGATGGAGCCATATTGTTTCTTTTTCTCCTTTTGGTACATATGTTTTTTTAGATAGAACTGTAGATATTTCCTTAAAATGCTTTAGAGCAAGACTAATCATTGTGAAAATAGCACTATATATTCTCTTAAAATGATTTCAGATAAAGTGATATTTCTCTAATTTGTAATTAGGGGGCTGTTGGATTAGCAATATGGGTTCCATCTGTTTCCAACCAGGCCAAGGAGACTGAAACATCTGATACACGTAGGCTTGTGAGAGGTTATTCCTCCATCTCAGACAATGGTGATGATGAAACAATCAATGAAGATTTGCTTTTGGAAGATGTAAAGGTTTGATATATTTTCTCATTATCAATTGTGTCTTTCTTTCTCTTGATTACTTTCAGTATTTTGTTTCTTATCATGCTGTGTAGCTCTTTTGTTAATCGATGTTTTAGCCCCCTTTTAGCCCATTCATGAAAGTGTTACCTAGTTTATTCTTTGTTTACTGTGGCCAGGTATGCAGTGCTATGTCAAAGAACTATGTAAAGGTTTCACTGGCCTCAACCTTGAAAGATGCTATAAAATACATGCACGACAGCAGAGTAAATTGCGCATTTGTGATCGACGATGAAGACTTATTGGAGGGGATTCTAACATATGGTGACATTAGGCGTCTGTCTAAGAAAGCTGGTGATGCTAACAAGGATGACCCAGCTGCAATAGATGTATGGCATAAGCTTAGTTTCCATATGTTTTATAATTTGAGCATTTTTTTATTACTTTCATCCTGATATATTTGATTGATATCTATATTTCCATCCCCAACTCCTTCCCTAACATATTGCTAGGTTACTTCAAATTTATGAGACATCTCTGCATAGGTAATAATTTGGGAGAGGCTCTGAGTACTTGTCTTGCAGTGGCCAGAGTTCTATTAAGATCATTTCCCTATATGTTTCATCACCTCTGTATTGTTCCCTTTCTTTTGAATAATTTGCAATCTATTTATGACTTTACTTGTCTATATTTTATAGGGAAGTACATGTCTTGTTTCCTCTGTTTGTACCCGAGGGATAAGCTACCGAGGAGAGACTCGTGGGCTATTGACATGCTATCCAGACTCTGACTTGGCAATCGCGAAAGAGCTAATGGAGGCCAAAGGGATCAAACAGTTGCCTGTGGTTAGGCGTGGAGGATCCAGGAAATTTTGGAGGCGGAGAGTTGTTGCTATTCTTCATTACGATTCAATCTGGAACTGTGTCAGGTTTGTAATTTTTTTAAAGCTTCCTTAAATACATACGTGTTATACCTTGTTGACACATTCACCTGGTCTCAAATTCTCAAGAACTTAAAGTCTTGTATTTTGTATCACTTCTTTATGAGTTTAATAAGTCTGGCTTAGTTTCTTTTTTCCAGTTGGTAAAATAATTTCCTGCTATAGTTCCTGGAGATGGTAAAAATGAATTTAAGGGAACATGGCTTTATTTTTTACTCCCTTTTAACATGAACTTTATAACTGTATCAAGTTTTCAAATGGAGATGAGTTGAAAGATTCACGTGATCTATGATCATATAATGTGAAAACTATTGTGCATAATAATTATCAGAGTTCTTCAGTTTGGTTGATATTGTCCTGTCTGCACAGAGAGGAGATAGCTCATAGGAAATCAGTTTTTGAGCATCAAATTGGGAGTAGTCTTTGAGGCGATGACTTCGAAAATGGTGTCGCAGAGTGTCTGCTGAACTTTGTTGACAAGCAAGCAAACATCATGGTGTGGTGGGTGGCCGGCTGGCTCACTTGATTTTGGAATTCCTAGCCCCCTGGACCGTGGTGACTGGTGAGAAGTATATATTTTGTATAACCTTCCTGCATTTTGAGGGTCTTTCTCAGTTATGTGATGGGTTTTTCCTAATATGTAAAATTAGGAAGTTTAGCAAATTGAACAACATAGATGTAATATTTTTTAGTTACATATAAAATTTGGTATTCAAATGGTAAAAGAAAAGGAAAAAGAAATACAGAAATAGATAAAAAAGGAATTTCTGGTTTAGTTTGTGCTCGTTTTTTTTTTTTTTTTTTTTTGTTGGCTTCAAATAAATCAATATGACATCAATCAAGGTCTAAAAAAAGTTAAAGAAATAGTCTGTATTTCCCTTACTTTTTTCGATATAAAAGGCTGGCTCTATCTGTGCAATGAATGATGCTTTGTTTTATTTTAGGTTTTATTTTATCGCAGCAAAGCTTGAAGTTTAATTGTAAATCTGGTGTTTAGTTGGTAGTGTACAGGTTGAGAGGGAATCCAACACGTGCAAACTTGATTTTGGTTGTCATTTTTAGACCACTAATGTTTTGGAAACAGTTAGAAGATTTTGGAAAATAAATCTTGCACTTGATGATAAGGAAATATATTATGTAACTCGTAACTGTTATTTTATTTAAAATTAATATACCATATGCATTATACTTCCTCCTAATCTTTTTAGATGTATTTTTAACTAAAATCTTACATGATTATTTTTAATTAGAAGTAGTAAGATAGATGGAGAAAATTATGACAATTGTTGAAAATGTAAAAAAAAAATATGTAGCTTATTGGTTAATCATTTATGACATTTTTATTGAAAATATAAAAAGAGTAAAAATAAACTAACCAATCTTATAAAAAACTCTAATTTGGACAACTAAAAAGAAGAAAAGAATTTGCCCAAATGTGATATCTAAAAAAAATTGATTAAGGCCGACGAAGAAATGGGTCAAATATGCTATTCCTTCCTGTCTCAAATAAATGTCATTTTAAAATCGGGCACGAGATTTAAAGCAATGATTAGTGAAAATATTTTTGATGTTAAACAATCTCTTTTGTATATTAAATAAACTAACCAATAAACACTTACCTCTCTTTTGTATTGAAAAAATTAATTATAAAGTACCTGATAGCAAAACATCATTTATTTGAGATTTTTTTTTTAAAGTGTAAAACGACATTTAGTAAATTTCTATTGTAATTGGATTCCGCTTACAAAATCGTTTGACATTACACAATAAACATTAATTATTCTTATAAGTGCAATTGTAAAAGCATTTTTTATTAATATAGTCATTAGATTATGTACACAACGTTGTTATCCATTATCTTTTTTTACCGTGCATTTTTCCTTCATAGCTAGTGAAAAATGATAATAAAAAAATAACATATTAGTTAATTACCTTTTTTTTTCCTCAACTAAAATTATAATCGCAATCTATAATTTAATTACCTTTTTTTTCTCAAACAAATTACACCAATGTATATATATAATGACTTTCAAGCAATGTCTCCTAACAAAAACCAAAAGAGTGATGCCTATGTTTTATGCTTCTAAAACATGTTAGTGCTTTCAATCAATACATTTCAGGAAATTCAAAAGGTTAATTTATGATGCCTATTGTACTACACAAGTCCCTACAAGAACATGTAGTGGTTGATTTCATTCGACACATTTCAGGATATTCAAAAGATTTCTTATCCATATGCTCTAGACTGTAGTTATGTGATTGCAATCTCAGACTACTGCGTCTGATGCTCTATGCTGTCCTTTTGTTTTTGTTTAGGTTATGACCCTTAATTGCTCATGTTTTCTGACAACCTGGAATATATCCACAACACTTGCACAACAACCTACAGATTAACCTTTAAATAAATAGGTAAACTCAACCTAAACACAACAACTGCCTTTCAATGATAAATCTTCCTCAAAGACCCCGTTCTTTCCGGAACGAATCGAAAAATATCACATAGAATGCTCATTTATGTATGTATAGAATAACAAACATTTCTACTTTCCTCACAACAAAAACTTAAGCATAATAATATGAAAAGATTTCTTTCTTCACAAGAAATTGCTACATATGAGGTCCGAGCGGCAGTCTACTCATGATTTGCTGATACACTGTTGGATTGTTAGACATGTTCAAACTAGGTTCTGACATCGGCTCCACCTTTGGTTCTCCCTTGGGCAACACAAATCCCATTTCATTCACAGGTCGTTGCTGCATTAAATACGGATGAACTGGCATGAGTGGCATCTTAGGGTGGTGGCCAGGACCCAGCCCGGCCATCGCCAGATTTGCCAGCCCTGCTTGGTTCATCCCGAAAGAGAAGTTGGGGGGTGGCCCCAACTGCTGCCTTCCAGGTAGACTAAAAGATCCATATGCAGCAGACCTATCAAACCTAGTCATGCTGTTGTGAACCTGCGATGGCTCAGGTCTGTGAACATGGGCTGGAACAGTTGCAGCTGCGGCAGCTTGGGAAGGTAAACCACCAGAGGAGCCAGAATTGACATGGCTGCTATTGCGAGCAGCAGGAACATCGTGATTGTGCTTCCCCTCATAAGTAGTAATAACTGACTTAAGGTCATGTGATGCCCTCTCTACATGCTTCCTCACTGTGCAGCCTGCATTAGTACACTTGTAATAACTCCTGCAAGAAAAAAAGTGACTTTTAAGTTCCAACTTGCATTTAATAATAGGATTCTGGCTTCTGCTAAAGTAGAAAAAAAAGAGAGCGGAGAAAGTAAGGTTGTGGGAAGAATGTTGAAGGGAGCAATCTTGATTTTATAACAACCTGGGATTAGGATTTCCTTTCACAACTTTCTGCCCATACTTGCGCCAACGATATCCATCATCAAGGATATCCACCTCACTAGTAGTTTGGACCACAACTCTTGGCTCACGAATAGCTCTTGTGGCCCCACTCATTTCAGCTGCATAAGTTTCAAGTTTCCTGAAATATCAACAAAATAAGTTTTGTTCTTTTGCCAATAACAATGTCGCGCTATGCATCATTGATGGAAAACAGAGAATTGTAGTTACCTTCTTTTTGACTCAGATTCTTCTCCTTCACCTTCATAGCCTACACTGCCATGTGTAGCCCGATCATCTTCATCTTCATCATTAGAAAAGGTAGACGATGCATCCACAGCATCACCTGGTTCAAAATTATTGCCATTCTGTGCCTGAACTGACGAAGATGGGTTGCCAAATTCAGGGCCACCAGAAGCAGAAGATGTCACCTCAACATTGTCACTCCTCCAATCTGGGGTTCCAGCAGCCATTCCCCTTTGTGTACTTGCCCAAACCGAATCATTATCTGTGCCACTCTGTGGTATTGGCTGTTCAGAAGCATCTAATTGCATGTCAACAAGTTGATTTGATGAACCAAGGGCCGATCGCCTGTTGGGAGGAGGTTTGGGATGTTTATGGGCACCCTTATATATGATCTCCGTTATGTGGCCTTCATGAGAGCGTTCCACTTTCTTCTTAACCAGGCAATTAGGATGCGTACACTTGTAATAACTTCGTGGATACTCACTTCCTTTCACTTGCTTTTGCCCATATTTTCTCCAATTGTATCCATCCTCAGATGGTGTGCCACCAGCAGTAGCAGCAACTGTGGAATCCCCACTGACTCTCTGATCTCCTTCTTCATCTTGTTGCTCATCCAGAGCTGAAGAATGCTCAGCATTGTTGCCAAGACTATCAAAGACTCTTTTATCAGTTGTTATAGTAGCACTTTCATCCTTTTTCATTGTTGATCTTGAGAAGTCCGCAGGACAATGAAGAGGGCTTCCACTCTGAGACTGGACTTTGGTTGGTTCCACACCAAGTGACTGGAAAGTATTCTCAGACTGAACAGAACCCTCAACACTGGGAAAACATTGCTGAGAAACAGTTGCTGGCTTCATCTGTAACAGAAGGAACATGGCTTTAAATCCCCGTATCGTTTACTGTTCAACTATTGTAGTACTTTTTATCACACATCAAACATGACAATTTCTGTATTTTAAACTTGCTAAGAATCCATTGTGTTCCTACCTTACTTGCTGCGCTCATGAAGAAAGAGGAACCTGATTCTGCAACAGGCTTGAACGCAAAGGAAGATGTGTTGAGATCATCGAAAAAATTCTGTCTGTCTTTATCATTGGATTCAGTCGCAAATGTAGAATTCCTACTATTACCACTTAGCATGAATGAGAATTTCCCAGTCGTTGGAGATGGCTGTGCCTAGAATTCATGGCCGAAAAAATCAGCAATCAACTTCAAATTTGAATACAATATCTATGCACCATACATGGTTTTCCCATGAAGTTGAAATGCCTTGGAACAAATCATGTGAAAAATATATGAATGAACATTAAAAAAACGAAGGAAAAAGAAGAAGATAGAATAAATATTCTTATTTTATTTCTGTCCAGTTACACCGCAAATGACCCTCAAGAGATTTGTACATCCGCACACATAATTAATCCACAGGTTGAATACCTAGTTACTTTCAAATCAAGCCTAGAGGTAAGAAAACTAACTTATGCTTCTGAGTAAACGAAATCCAACTCATACTAATGCATGCAACATAGACCTATATAATTTGTCATTTCTGAAATTGAGGCACCTACTGAATTCACATCAAGCCAAAGAGATTGTGGTTGACGTTCAAGTTATTATATTCTACCTATAAGCAGCTAAAGCGTATAATTTCTTTCTAGGCAATTTCAGTCTAAGAATAATGTTTTTCCAGGATTTATCACCACCACACGGTAAAAGGGTCTGATTTAACTGCCTTCAAATTTGAAAAGAGCTCGCTTCAAAAGATGCACTAAAGAAAGAAGGATGCTTCAAAAATTACATAATGTTACAATGTCATGAGAAGGCTGCCTAATTACCAAGATCTTCCAATGATCCATCAAACTAGGTGTATGCAAGTGATTACTGTCATCAGATCAAACCCATAGTCTTAAATGATAACTTGATAATTTAGTTCACCCCAGCAGATGAAATTGTACTCAGTAAGGGAAAATAGACCCTATCTCTTTACCATATTTTCATCCAAAAAACCAGGTTTGTTATTTTTCCATAGATTTAAGCAGCTCTCATAACTTGGTTATGGCCATTCAGTTACTCTACTTATATCACCCAATAACCTGATGATCAGTTATATATATTTATAGTCCTTCTTGCTACTACCATGAATCCTATTCCTAATATCATTCTTAAAAACCAAAACAGGAAACCAGACAGTCCTAATGATTTCAAAATTTCATAAACTTACCAGTGAATTTGAAACAAAAACTGGAGAATCTAGCAATGTCGTCGGGCTGAGACCAGGTGGTATTGTCAAGTAGGGTGATCGAATGTCAGGATTCAGTGAAAGATCCGCACACCTAATGCCTTCAGTGTTCAACCTTGGAGCATTAAACCCAGCCCTAGCTGCTATTCTTTCAACAAGACCTCCCCGTGAACTTGATTTTTGCTCAGAGAACGAGCTTAGATCAGTCAACTGAGGACTGGTTTGTGTCATATCCTTTTTGTCTGAGCTTCCTGCTGTCACCAACTCTCTTGATCTCAGAAAGAGGTCTCCACTATTATTCTCGCCAGGATGCTCTGGAGCATTTTTTGAGCTGATATCATCATTTAAAAATGAAGAGAAGAATGCTCTCGTGCTAGGACTGGGGGGGACCCAATCCCCAATCACAGCGACATGATCATCAATCCCAGACATCTCAGGAAAACACAAACCTTAAGACGGCGTGTCCAAGAGGTACAGCCAAGATGGTGGAGGTTGAGTTCCTGAAGATTTTACATCATGTACAACACAGATTCAATCAAAGACAATTTTAACAAGTCCGAAAGCTAAAATTAATCAAACACATAAAACCTGCACCTTTTAGTCGCAAAGAGAGTGGTCGGGGGAAATAAAGAAAGAGTAAAAGAGTAACACTTGGAAGCAAAATTCACCTTTTAAACCCAAACCTTTACTCAAGTATTGAATATGAAAAACATAACTGATAAATAATCAGCTCTCAGACAAAAAGGAGAACAAAATCATATGAATAAGAACGTTTTAGGATGAAAAACAAAAACAGCAAACTAAATGGATAAGTTTCCTCAATAGGCAATAACAGAGGGCAGTAATTATGATCCAACTTCCTTTTTTGTTAATATGTTTAAGGTGTCAAAAAAGTAGGAAACCATACCATAATAATGCAAATTGAAGACAAAAAAAAAACACAGAATTCTCAATTTAACGTTACAACAGGATGGATTGGATAGCAACAAAACGGAAAAAAAAACCTAAACGCTAACTTTATCCACCACCAAGATCTAGGAATGATGAATTTGGATGAAGATTAGAACAAACCCAGAAAGGAAAAGCAAGAAAAACAGGGGGAAAAAAACCCAATTCCCAAATACCAAATAGGAAAACAGAAGAAGGATTTTAGAATGAATGGATGAAATGGGTAGATAATGAAATGATTAAGAATGATTACCTGATTGATTATGGAGTGATGATGATGATGATGATGATGAAGAAATGTAGAACAGACCCACCACCAGCTCCGCCCCACCGCCAACCGGCTGAGTTTTTTCTGTAACAATTAATTTTCCATAGAGGTGAAATATAAACAAATCAGCAGATTAGAAACACCTCTCCTCTCCTTCCAAGTGAAATTCTTGTGTTTGTTTCTTTTGCCAAAATGATGTTATACGATACGGTTTTTGTTGAAACGAAAATGACAAAAAAAGAGCAAGAAATGATTTTGATTTTAGATTATAAAAGTAATAATTAATTTAACAGTAGAGTATGTATAGGAGTATCAAAAGAAAAGAAAGGAAAAGGAGATGATTGTGGAATGGGTGGGGGGACCAGAAAACCAGAAAAAAATGATGGAATCTTTGAAGAATTTGCTCTTTATTATATTATTATTTTTTAAAATAAAACTAGTACTATGATAGGATCAAAGCAACTGAAAGCAAATCCAAAAAGAGAAATCTCTGCTCTCTCTTTGTCTCTCTTGTTCTTTCTCAACTCTAAACAACTCCTCTTCTTCTTCTTCTTCTTCCTCCTCCTCCTCCTCAGTTATACAACATGAACATTCCCTGTTTTTGGACTTTCTGGACTGGGCCTCATTCTGTTTTTCTGGCCCTTCTCTACCCAATCACACGACGCCACGTGCTCATCCAGTCCAACCAGTCTTCACTCTTATTGGAAGGAAAAATTAAATAAAAGAAATATAGAAAGAAACAGTTTCCCTGGAGGAGTAAGTGGTAATTTACTTTAGTGCTATTTATTTATCATAATTAAATGCTATGACACCTGGAAACCAAATGCCCCTAATAATGTTGAAGGATTGTTATAAGTTATAACCAATTAACCAACCTTTCCCCTCTTTCTGTTTCTGTTTCTAAATTCCTATCATGTCTAATTTTACTTGTAGTAGGTCGCACCAAATGATTAAAGAGTAAAATGTTATCGCCAAGTGTTATCCAAGTGCTCGCGTGGTGTATTGAGTGATGTCATTATTTAATCAGTCACGATAAAATAATAGGTTACAAATTAAGGCTATTTTAATAATATGCTATATGTGGATTTTGTATTATGAGCCAACGGAGTTCACAAAGCTGACGTATGAGAGCAGCAACCAACGAAGTACATTAATAATCATATTCTAAATATAAAATTATTAGAATAAAAAAGTAATAATGATAAATTATAATTAAAGGGATGACCGTCCGAAACGTGTCCGTAAATCTTTGTTTAGATACGGTCAAGATAGGGGTCATCAGATCATACGGAAGAGCTTCTCAATTTTAAAATACTTAATTGGAACCATACTAAATAAATATGATGAAGAATTAAAGTCAGGATTAGGAATGCTATCTCCCGTACTTGTGAGCGTTTTTGATACGGGATATACTTAGATTTACAGGTAGAGAGGTGGGTTCAAGCTCGCCTTCAATTATATATATATATATATAACTATTAATTATTTTTATTAACAATTAATTAATTAATATTGGAAATTAAGTGATTTAAAATTTAAATCTACAAAAACACGTTATACTTTTACTAATAAAAAATATTACTATATTTATTATATATACTTATTTGGTACAATTAGAATTTTAAGAAAGTCAAAATTTCAATATTTAGATCAAATTAAATTTATTTTATTTTATTTTAAAGTTCTAAGGTGATCGTACGAGTATTTTATTTTTATTGGTGTAGTTGTCTTGTTATTTCTTTCATTTAGATATAAAAAAATATTAGTATACATGTATAATTATTAAGTATTTCGTTAATTAGTTAAAGGTTATTATATATATTATAATATTTTTTGTATATTGATGTTAGCCCACCTAAGAAAAATATTCTAGCTCAACCTCTAGATATACCGGTCCTGGTTAAGATACCAATCTTAGTTAGCATCTCAAGATTCTTTTATATATATATATATATAT
>NBIL01077827.1:0-10192 GCA_002752925.1 Viola pubescens var. scabriuscula | reverse complement strand
AACACGCCAGAACTTGAAAAATATTTTCTTAACATTTTATTATAGAGTTCCTTAGGATCAAGCACAATCAATCCAACCAAAATCTTAAGGTTGAGGCGCAATTTTATTTCTTTCAATGACATTACAAAGTCGGGTTTTACCGACGCGTTAGGCTGGTCAAACAATCTAAGGTGAGGTTGACAGTGTTTGAAGTGATCTCCTAGTAGTAGAATGTTGGTCCGTAAATCCTACAAAAGCTACCTTGTTTTTTTAATAAAAAAACAAACTAAAATAAGCAGCGCAATATAGGATCCATCACTATTTATTCTACCGTTATCTTTTTTCATGTGTAAATGAAACCAGACGACATAATTTTGACAAGAAAAAAAACAAACATAATTTTCTTTGAGCCAAATATATGAATGAATTAAGAAATAAAGAAGTAACGTTGTTGGCAAATATTTGACAGGAAGGACATACTTGGATATCGATATTTAACAAAAAGAATACATTGAGAGCTGACTAAAATAGTAATGTAAGTGTAGAAAAAAATAATAATGACAAGATAATAGAATGACGTTGTTGGACAGCGGGAGAGGAGCAGGTGAGGTGGAGAATTAAAAATAGGAGGACGCAGACAAAGACCCGATAACCGTGCGATGGGAATTGGCAATTGGGAAGGAAGGAAGAAAGAAAAGGAAGATACGATGGGGACGAAAGGCGTTATCCGCAGTGACTGCCACACACCTCAGCCCTGTTCTCTGCTGGCGACACGTGTCAGTGGAAACTTCCAATTGCAGCAGATTAGCCTCTTTTTCCTCGAGAATTTGATATGATAGCTGTATAGAAGAATGTGCCTCTTCCGAAAAGAATCAGATACCAATAAATAAGTGGTGAATTACTAAAACTTAAAAGAAAAGAGAGGTCCGAGGTCCGAGGAACAGCAAGAGCGAAGAGAGCGAGATGGATCACACAGCAGACGCCCAGCGCACGGATTTGATGACGATAACGAGGTATGTGCTGAACGAGCAGTCGAAGCATCCAGAATCCCGCGGCGACTTCACTATCCTCCTCAGTAACATTGTTCTCGGCTGCAAGTTTGTCTGCTCTGCCGTTAACAAGGTGTGTGTTCTTGTTTTTCATTCTCCATTTTTCTTCTTTTCTTTTTGTAGAATCTCTTTATTCATTCATTCATTCAATGTTACAGGCGGGTCTTGCCAAACTAATTGGACTAGCTGGAGAGACCAATGTTCAGGCACGTTTCTTCTTTTTTCTTTCTTTATTTCGATTATTGTAGCAATTCCCCTTCTGCTGGTGGTATTTGTTTGTAATTTCACTTATTAATTTTGCTCTGAACTGAAGGGTGAAGAGCAAAAGAAACTGGATGTTCTTTCCAATGATGTTTTCGTCAAGGCTTTAGTTAGCAGCGGCCGAACTGTAAGTAGCAGCACCATCACTCCTCTATTTCACTCCCTTACCTTCACTTCTACTTCATCAACGCTTCCTTCTTGTCCCAGTCCATCCTTGTCTCCGAAGAAGATGAAGAAGCTACATTTGTTGATGCTTCCATACGCGGCAAGTAAGTTTCTGATGCTATCAGTTGCTTGCTTGTCCTTAAAAATAAATGTTTTGTACAATATTAATTTGTTGTTTCGGTAGGTACTGTGTTGTTTTTGATCCACTGGATGGGTCCTCCAACATCGACTGTGGTGTTTCTATTGGAACTGTAAGAAGATTCCCTCCTCTTTTTCAAAAATTACGATTCTGTTTTGTGCTCTTCAGTTCAAATCTTTGACTCACAGGATCAAAAGTAGTCTGTAATTCCAGAGTTTCCTCATGTCTCTCTTTTGTATTGAATGCCCAGATTTTCGGGATCTATATGATGAAAGATGACCATGAACCAACTCTTAGTGATGTGCTACAACCTGGGAAAAATATGCTGGCAGCTGGCTACTGCATGTATGGAAGCTCTTGCACAGTAAGTGCCTATCATAATCATCATCATTATTATCATCATCAACTTTCCTGATGCCTGTATTCTCAGCATTTGTTTCATAAATATATTATTACCCTTCAATTCCATTCTCTATCTTATGGCATTGTCGCATTCATCTGCGCTGTGCTTCGATCTTATTTTAAATATCTTGAAAATGCGGCTTTGGAAGTTGGAGTTCATGACGCTTGTTTTATGCATTTCTGATCCTCACTTTAACGCGTGATTACTTATGCATGATTATTTGATTGTGCAGTTAGTATTAAGCACTGGAAGTGGTGTTAATGGGTTTACCCTTGATCCTTCCCTTGGAGAGTTCATATTAACTCACCCTGACATTAAGGTTGTGCTCCTGTTTTTTTCTGACTGTTTCATCTATCAAATCAAATCATACCATTTTCACGGTCTCATCCCTGAGCATTTCTGTCTCATTTTGATTTGTAAACAGATTCCAAGGAAAGGCAAAATTTATTCAGTAAACGAAGGAAATGCCAAGAACTGGGATGGTCCAACAGCCAAGTATTATTTGTTTTATTACTGTTTATGTTTCTGATGATTCTTTATGGTACTTCATTGATATTATATGGTTTTAGGTACGTGGAGGGATGCAAGTTCCCTCAAGATGGATCATCTCCAAAGTCTCTGAGATACATTGGAAGGTAACCCTTATCCTCATCTCGACAATGCAACACTTCAAATTTTCTAAATTGTGCATTTGACTTTTATAAGTTTCAATGCCTGTTGGATTTTGTTAAACTTGATTGTTGAATGAATTGACCAAGTACTTTTACTTTTGAAAATCACAAAAGATTATTGCTCCAAATGGATGCGTATAGCAAACCCAGGTCAAACTAAGCAAAACATTGATGAAGGATTTCGGTTAACATAAAACTTTGAGTACAAAGCCTGAAAATGTCCTGAAGCTGAAGTGAAAATAGTCATCTATCATGCATCAATGATATTATATAGGACAATTTATTGGCTTCAGATTTGTTTTTCAAGCTTGTGTAACATGCAAAGATTTGAAATTTCCACATTCTGCCATCTATTTGTTGCCCATTCTCTCTCTCTCAGGTTTAGACTTTAGATATATAGGATATGTAGGATGAGCATTTTTTTTCCCTTTTACCATTTTTTTTGGGTGGCTGGACCTTACTCGTTGTAAAAAATCTGTGGAGTGCTTTTGCCTACTCTCAATCATTCTCACACTAAGGCTTTTGCTCTCTTGATCTGTTAATAGCACAGCAGAATTGTTGATGCATCTGCAATTTAGATTCTTTTTTCACCGCCTTCTTTTCTGTCCATATCAGTCGGTCATTCTCGGTTCTTCTGTGTATTTTTTTGCATAGGCTTAACCAATCCCTAACCTGTACAATAACTTAAAGGTGGTTCAGTCTTCTAAACTGTCAGTTTCACCACAGATTGTTATTCTGTAACTTGTCACAACAAAGGTAGTATCCACGTTCATAAAAATAGTTTAAAAAGTAGTGTCCACATGGACAAACGTTGTATTTTTAAACTAAATAATACAACTTTCTAATTTCTCATGATACCTTCATCATGTGTAGCATGGTAGCTGATGTCCATCGCACTCTACTTTATGGGGGTATATTTTTTTACCCAGCTGATAAGAAGAGCCCCAATGGTAAACTACGGTATGTTCTATGCACTTCTACTGCTGTTGTTTCTCTAGAAAATTTAGGGAGGCTTGCTATTTTCTCCTTCTAGTGCCCTCGATGGTAAATTGTGTTTATTTTGATTTGTGTGAATTAGTGTCCTGTACGAAGTCTTCCCCATGTCATTTTTGATGGAACAAGCAGGAGGCCAGGCCTTTACTGGAAAGCAGCGGGTAATCACTTTCTTTTTATTGTTACTGAGATGCCCACTTATGTGAGAAGCATGATTTACCTTTTTTTTTGGTTTAGAAACCTTTCAATTGACTGTATTCAACCGGTTTACCTGCAACAACAATAATGGGGTCTTTTCTGTGTAAATTTTTTGTAGAAAGTTTACCAAACACTCTACGTTTCTGACTTGTTTTCATAAGCCAAGGTAGACAGTTAGTGTTTGATATAAAACCAATTGTGTTGGCAGGCATTAGACTTGGTGCCTCAGACGATCCATGAACGATCTCCAATATTTCTTGGAAGCTATGACGATGTCGAGGAGATCAAAGCGCTGTATGAAGATCAGAAACAATGAAAGTGTGCCATCCTCAAAGAGAAGAAACATCCAAAACAGGGCACCATCGAGTGCTGCAGTGTGCTTGGGCTTCATAAGAGGTTTTTTTTTTTTTAGAATACATAAGAGGTTTCTTGTGTCTGTTTTGCTTTATGTATCTATCATTGAGTAACACTCAAAATCCGCCTCTGGTCTTCAGTTAAACTGAATTTGGAGCGAAAGTAGTGAAATAATGAAATACATTTTGTTTTTATATGATACCTGACGTAAAAATTCAGTTTTGATGTCGAATTCTTGAGTGTGTCAAGAATCAAGATTGTCAATTTCGAACCGGTGAGCATCTCGATTTGCTCATTGGTACGGGAGTATTGCATAAAAAATCTTCCTTTCTCCGGAAAAGGATAAGGAGGCTTGTGCTTGTACCCCCTCCAGCGTGAATTAGCTAACGAGTTTGGGGAGGAAAACAAATTCTTGTTTTAGTTGTCCTACTTCAATTTTTAAAGGTGAAAACTTAATACCCATCCACCTTGTAAAGCTTAATTTATGTTTCCAATATGGGTAAAAAAAACTGGTTGTAACTGGGCAATTAAGCAATACAATTATGACTAATTGGTACTCCAATATAAAATAATTGGCCATTACGATTGCCTTGGTTTTTGTATTTATAGTTAAAACTTCACCTTAAAAATTCTAGGAGTAGTTAAGTAGGTGAGGTAAAGATAAGTGGATCTACTTCACATATCTTCTTAACCCATGCAGTTTGAAAAGGTGTCTTAGTACAATCCTAGAGATAAAACCTATCGTTTACTTAATCGTCCTCCAAAGAAGTCGTCTTGATATTGGATCCGCAGCATGAACATGAATTTAGGTTCTATTCATCTTCTTTATTCTTAAGAGAACCCTCCACCCCAACCATTCTTAAGACCACCAAGCCCTCTCGAATGAGTTCAAAAGTGTCGGTTTTGTCAGTATAAATAGGTACCAGATAAAATACCAATCTCTATTATATTTCCGGTATCTATTTTTCTTATATATATTACATACAAATTTACATGATTTAATAAGCTTATAATATATTATTGGAAAAAAATAGTAAAATCAACTCCGTGTTTGTACTCAATATCCGAATTGCACCCAATATTTCATTTTTGTTCAATTTGAACTCTATGTTGACCAATTTAACAAAAACAAATCCTAATTTTAAAATTACCTTAAGACCGGTTTGGTCAATCCATAATATGAGACCTTGATAATTTACTCTCATGGAAATATAAAATATGAAAAAATGACATGAATTTTTTTTTTCTCTCACTTACCCGTCACCATCTCACGTGCAAATAAAAAAAACTCAAAATTACTAAATCGAATTTTTGTCGTCGTCTTCCTTCACCTCTCAGAACATGGAGTTTTGTTCTAATCGTTCGACTCTTCAATTTTGAATTTATTTATTTATTTATTTCAACGTAAGATGATGACGTGTATGAGAGGAGGGGAGAGAAAAAAAATTCCACAGCTATTTTTTTATATTTATATTTCCATGTCAGCAAATTGTTAAGGCATCATGTAAAGTGATCGAACATGTCTTAAGCCAATTTTGAAATTAAGGTTCGTGTTGGCTAAATTGGCAAACCTGGTGTTCAACAGAAATGAAACTTGGGGTGTGATTTGAATGTTGAATACAAATGCGAGGTTAGTTTTACTGCTTCTTTTAGTATTAGGGTGAGACGTGTCATCCATACAGATCAATATTTAACTAGCATGGCTAAAGACTGGAATAGATTGAGATAAAAATTGAGATGATACGACATATTTTATATGTCATTTTTAGTATTGAGATGAAGCGTACCAGCTATATCCGTTGTATAGTACTTTAAAAAATGTAAGGGCGAAAGTCAGTTTGGCACCCAACTTTTATTGGTAATGCCAAGTTTACCCCCAACTTTTGCATAATACTAAAATAGCATCCAACTTTTGTGACGTTAGCCTCGTTTGCCCTCAACTTTTTTCCGTTAGCCGAAATGGCACACATGCACCTAACTTTTCAGTTAAATTTGACTAATGGTGTTACTTAACCTCCTTACAAAAAATATTTGGTCCTTAAATTTTTCCCTTTTTTTAAGTAGCTTTGTTACTTCTTTTTATCTACCATTTCAAAAAAATAATAAAAGTACGTCCAAAATATTAAAAAAAAAATTGTTTAATATATTGAGATTTTTTTTGGTTTGTTGTTTTAGTTTTGTATAAAAAAATTAATTGAAATGATGTAAAGTAGTTGTGATAGGTCATTAGTTCTGACATGGAAATGAGTCGTACAATATGAAAATAGCTCGTCTTTTAACTCCATAAATTATGGGTTGCTTCTTCATAAAATGAACCGGATCACGAACCTTTGGACCATTCAAAATTATTAACTATATATATTTTTTAAGTAATTTAAAATTTTAACAACTATTTTCATAATTAATATCAAATCATTAATGTGAGAATAAATATATAAAATTAAATTATTTATGTCAGCGTCTTAAATATATGTTTGTTCTAAAGATTTAAAAGCAAATAGTAAATATTTATGCTTTTAGTTGAATAAAATATGATCCATTTTTCTACTATTTTTCTTTCGATTCTTCATGGGTTTTATGCTTTTAATGAGGAAACTCATGGTTTGATTCTTCAAATAACCCTCGGACCATTCCAAATTAGTTATATATATTTTTAATTAATCTAAAAGTTTAATAACTATTTTAATAATTAATATATTTTAAAAAAAAGGTTATAATACAATTAGCATTACAATATCAGGGATTAAACGCATGACCTACGTAATAAAAACGACATGCACTAACTAGTTGAAGCATAGTTATAAAAACTGGGTCGGATGGGCCGGAAAAACCATGAACCACAAGAAAACCGGATCGATAGACCAAATGGACCGGAAATGCAAAAAAGCTAAGTTTGACCGTCGAGCCGGCTAGTTTCCATACTAACCGGGCGAACCATGCAATTTGATGCAAACCGCCATGTTCAGGTAGATTTATTTTAAAATTATTTCACCAAATCGGAGTAGTTTTGGTGTATTAGTTTGAAAAAAAAAACACACTACATAATAAATCTATTTTTACTCGACATTTCGACATTTTCTATGCCCTAAATGACTAAAATAAAAACTTGAAGCCCTTGGTTGTCATTGATACTTATTCCTGCCACCGATTCAACCTCACCAACTCATTCTCGCAGTCGCCAATTCACAATTTTTTTTTATTATTTAAACTTATTTGAGTTACTTTGACTTTATGGTTGAGATAATGACCTACAAAATTAAACCATGAAGTTACGTATTATACCCGTTATTAATTATTATATATCTAAGTTTTTTTAACATAAATTTAATAAGTTATATTGTTTATTATAATTAAAAATATGTACAAAGATGTATGTATTATATATTTTTAATAAATTAAACGGTTTAATCCAATTCAATCCGGTTGAACCAGTAAATCAGTGACTCATGAGCTAAACGATTCGATGTATGAACGGTTCTGATATATAATTCGGTTCAACCCGGTTAAACCAGAGAATCCGATTCAGTTCCGATAACTTTTAGTTGAACTACAACTTCATATGCATTTTCATAATTAATATTAAATTATTCTTGGGGAAATAAATATATAAAATTAAATAATTTATTCTTGTGTTTTAAATATATGCTCGTTCTAAATATTCAAAAGCGATTAGTAAATAACTATGATTTTGGTTGAATAAAATAAGATTCATTTTTCTACTTTTTTTTAAAAAAAAAATCCATGAATTTTATACTTTTCATGGTAACTCATGATTTTCTTCTTCAAAACCCATCCAATGAACCCTTGAACTATTCAAAATTATTTATATATATATTTTAATTAATTTAAAAGTTCAATAACTATTTTCATAATTAATACACTCTCTATCTTTTTAAAAGATAGATAGATGTTTTAGGGCCAAAATCAAATTCACAATTACTAGACGCCCTTACATACGCGCCTACTTTTTTTTTTATTACAAAATTGCCCCTTCAACGACGTCGTACTTGTTGAAGTCGTACTCACATACGGTGGCAAATGAGGGCAAGGAAATTGCAGGGAGAAAAATATCTGCCACCCACTCTCCATCTTCTCCTTCTCTTCATCTCTCTCAACCTTCTCTCAAACAATAACATCAAACTAAGCATCAGCCCATTCCACTAGCAAGACCCAAAAAATTATGCAAACACAAACTCACCTTGGAGGAGCGAGAGGAGTCCGCGCTTGAGGACGAAGAGGGCGGAGGACGCCGCTGGTGGTGGAGGACGGCGGTTGTGATGGTTGAGCTGCTGTTTGGTATGAGTTTTAGGAGTGGATTCAGTCGAAGAGAAAACTGAGCAAACCAATCGCGATTATCGGATCTGAAACGAAAACAATCGAAGCCGACGGTGAGGGTTCTGGTCGGGAGAGGCGATGCTGCAGTAAGGGGTTGTCGTGAGAATGAAAAGGAGATGGGTGTTAGGGTTCTGGTGTTGAGAATGAAAAGCAGATGGGTTAGAATGGGTTGGGTTGTGAGAAATGAGAATGAAAAGGAAGGGGGTAATTTTGGAAATTTAACAGACAGGGCTGGCACGCATCTAGGCTTCCATAGCAAGCCCACAGTTGCCTAAAACTGTGTGAAACGAGGCCCGACGTCTATCTTTTAAATACAGAGGGAGTATCAAATATAGAAATTATAATCTTTCTAAACAGAAAGAAGTGGAGGAACAATGCACAAATTCTGATGTCATCATCAATTGTTTTTCTTTTTAACTTTTATTTGTTGATTTGTACTTGTGTTCATAATTTTTTTTCCAGATATAATCTTAGCTAATTAATTTAGTGCTCATTTTCGTAAAAAAATTCCGATTAAACTCGTAAATGATTAATTTAGTACTCATGTTTGTAAAAAAATCAATCGAGCCCATATATATATAGAATTTAATATATTTTTTTCATAACCTACATAAGTACTCATTCTAATAACTCGTAAAATGAGCCCATATATATATAGAATTTAATATATTTTTTTCATAACCTACATAAGTACTCATTCTAATAACTCGTAAAATATTTTCAATTAAACACGGACCCATGTCGTGGGATTGAAATATTCGTAAAATATTTGCAATGAAACCTCTAAATAATTAATTTAGTCCCGTATTTATAATATACTTACAATCAATGTTATTGTACAAACATAATAACTATATTATTATAAATCAAAACTACGTTACATTTTTTAAAATTAATATACCACATATATTATACTTATTAAAAATATTAAGGCCCACAAAGTGAGCCAAATGTGCTAGTAAATATATAAAATCAAATCTTTTATGCCACTATAATTGTAAATATATGTTCCCTCTAAAGTTTTGTTTGAGATGTAAATAATTTATTTTGAGAAGATAAAAATTACCAAAAAGTTTTATATTGTATAAAAAATAAAGAAATTAATTTCTCAGAAAATTAATTTTTTATTTCTACACACCAGAAAATATTTTTCAATTGAACAACCAAATAAAAAAAATACAAAAAAGTATATTTCAAAACATATTTTCAATTGATAAGTTATTTTATTAAAACAAAAAGTTACTACATGTCTTTAAAAAAAAGGAAAAATCTGTAACTCAGCAGCACAGCGTCGTGGCACCCAACCCAGTAAGGCTCCCCTTGGCACAACGTTTGGTTTTAAAAAAATATGATTTTTGAGAAGCAAAATCAATTTTGGCTGTTTGGTAATGGCTCTAAATTTGAGTTTAAACAAAATCAATTCTGCAAAATCTTGGTTTTGAGCAAGCTAGAAAGTTGAGCTTCAAGGGAACACGAGTTTGGAAGAAAGCACGCGAAGCTGTTTTTTGTTTTTTTTTTTAACAAAATGATTGGAGTGATTTCTTCATAATTACAATATTTACCGGGTATAAAACTAATACAAGAAACCACTCTTCTCCTCATTCTTCTCATTCTATTCGCTCTGCTCATTCTCTTCACTTTCCTC